>JAAWXA010000321.1:0-36808 GCA_038090715.1 Florisuga fusca | reverse complement strand
TAGAGGTCCTGGAACAGGTCCAAAGGAGGGCAACCAAGCTGGTGAAGGGACTCGAGCACAGGCCCTATGAGGAGAGGCTGAGAGAGCTGGGGCTGTTCAGCTTGAAGAAGAGGAGGCTCAGGGGAGACCTCATTGCTGTCTACAACTACCTGAAAGGAGGCTGTAGCGAGGTGGGAGCTGGACTCTTTTCACAGACGACCTTCAACAAGACAAGAGGACACAGTCTTAAGTTGTGCCAGGGGAGATTTAGGTTAGATATTAGAAAGAATTTCTTCACGGAGAGGGTGATCAGGCTATGGAATGGACTGCCCGGTGAGGTGGTAGATTCTCCGTCCCTGGAGACATTTAAAAAAAGACTGGATGTGGCACTCAGTGCCATAGTCTAGCAACTGCTCCGGTGGGTCAAGGGTTGGACTAGATGATCTCTGAGGTCCCTTCCAACCCGGCTAATTCTATGATTCTATGATTCTATGAAGACCTCAAGTACTGTGTTCAGTTCTGGGCCCCTCACTACAAAAAAGACATTGAGTTGCTGGAGCGAGTTCAGAGAAGGGCAACCAAGCTGGTGAAGGGCCTGGAGAACAAGCTCTATGAGGGAAATGGGAATGTTTAGTTTGGAGAAGAGGAGGCTGAGGGGAGACCTTATCACTCTTTACAACTACCTGAAAGGAAGTTGTAGGGAGGTGGGTGTTGGCCTCTTCTCTCAAGTAAATAACAGTAGGACTAGAGGAAATGGCCTGAAGTTACACTAGGAGAGGTTTAGACTAGATATTAGGAAGAATTTCTTTTCTGAAAGAGTAGTCAGGCACTGGAATGGGCTGCCCAGGGAGGTGGCAGAGTCACCATCCCTGGAAGTATACAAAAACTGTGTAGATGTAGCACTTCAGGACATGCTTCAGGATGTCAATTTTTTTTTTTTGTCTGGGATGACATTTGGACAAAATTATCTTAGAGGTCTTTTCCAACCATTAAAATTCTGTGATTCTGTGAAGACAGTGAGAATTAGAGAAAAAACACATCTCCAATAGTCAACAACCCATCCTTGAGAAACAGGTCTACAAGACAGATTGAAAGGGAGTACTCCCCACAACTTATTTTGGTTATAGCCTTGAGCACTAGGTAGAAAACACTGACTAATTTAACTTACCCAATTAACATAATATTAGCATATTAATGTACTATTAGCATACTACCCTGATCCCTTTTCTGCACAGAACTGGAAATTAAAGCAAATATCTTGACTGTGTGTGGATAAGTTTTGTGCACACTGGGTGGCAGACCCCACTTTGGGGACAACACTTTCCTTAAGAAATGTGATTGCTGTAATCATGTTCTGTGTAATCCATCAGTCATTGGTGGCCTTCTCCCTTTCACTTTTTTCTTCCTAGCAGTGGCTTTGGAACCTGCTGTTAATTTGGATAAAAGAGTAAAACCCAGAGGAATGCTCCTAAATACTGACCCAGCTTTGTGAAAAGGTGTACTTTATGTTCATGTTTTACTGAACAACTGAACAAGGCTATTCCTTGAGGTATAGTACAAATGCTATGCTGAAACTTGCATTTGCATCTAGTAACTCTTTGCCAATTTTTCCATGAACCACATCCACTAACTCCTAGGAATATTAGATCAATGCAGAGGAATATTCCTAAGAATAAATAGCAATAGAGACTCAAAAAATTATTAAATACTAGTTTCTAGTGTTTCTAATTTAAGGAAATATTTGGCAATTTGTAGTTTTTTGAAAGATCTGTGCTATATTTGTAAGAACTCTTTAGACATTCAATCAGGAAGGAATAAAAATTTGTGAAATTAAACTTAAATATCCATTTAAAGGAACTTACCATTTTTTCCACATTTCTTCTCTTCCTGAAATCTACCCATTATATACACAGTAATGCTGAACAGTACCAGACAAACAATATTCAAGGTTTAAAACACATCTGAAGAAACAATAGAAAGCAATAAGCTTGCCTAACTACGTTATAGAACACAAGAATTTTTTTTATACCAAAGATATCACTATACTTTAAAATACACTTCTATATTCAGTCTCACAAGGACTGTGTACACATGCAAGAAAAAATAACTTTTTTTCCTCCAGATGAGATGCGAGATTATGGTTTAGAGAGAATCAACTGTAATTTAGCATTATACTTTTATACTAAACAAATGACAAAAAATAAAAAACCCAACTACACACACATGAAAAATATCAGCACTTAATTAAAGGCTCTTTATATATTACATGCATGGTGGATGTGATGTTTAATATCAGATTTCCTTTTTCAGAAAGCTGATGTTACACAGAATTTTTGATTTAGCAGAGATCCAGCCTAAAATCACCTAAATCACAATACAAGTTATACTTAGCAAAATATAGCAATTACAATATACAGTTCAATCATGATACCGCTGTGATCCCCATTACTGGTCTCTATACTATGCTCAACACCACAATGCTGGGTGTATCCCCAATCACTGGGAAGGAATACATAGGTTGAAGCTAGCTCAAGCCTGTTGTTCTCTTCAAAATTCTTTTCTAAGTTGTCGAATTTTTATACTATATGTTGTACTGAGACACCTATTCACTACCTTATGCTGCTCTGGATAACTCAGGGAGACACTCTTTTAATGAAATCTGGAAGAAACATTTATACTATCACTTGATCCACTCAATTGTTATCTAAAAGTCAACTTTCTTTGCAATCACTGAGGTCAGTCACACCCTGCATTATCCTCTGAACTTCATGGGCACATCACACTTGCTCATCTTCACTGAGCCTTCTTCCATTGTAGGGGTTTAATGGCAAGTCACAAAGACAAACTGACATTGTAAAATACTGTATAGACATTTTAGTTTAATTTTTTGTTAAGTAGCTGTAATTACAAAGAAAAATGAAACAACACACAAGTTTTGGCTTTCTACAGGTTAGTAAGCATTTTATTGGAATGATCTGTCCCCAATCACTACTATGCCAACAAAGACATACCTCTTAGAAGGAAAAAGGCTTCCTAATCCTTTTAAAGTCACAATGCATTTGCTAATACTTAAAGCAGCATTTCAGTGAACCAAAGGACACAAGACTACTGAAGTGAAAAGCTGATTCAGCTATTCAAACATTTACTATAAACTATGCCAAGTAACTTCTATGAATCAAACACTTAAGATTTTCACAGAAAGGAAACTTATATTTTCCTAAAATTAGTATTCTGAATTCTTTACATGTCAGTTTCACAGTGATAGTTCTAAAGGCATTCATAAGTAGGGATAAAATGAGATTTTTTTGAAGATCAGTTGATATACTTTGAGAACATCTTGAACTTTAAAGCATATGTAACATTTTTTCAAGCCTTGTTTGCCTTATTAAAATAAACCAGAAAAATATTCAACTTATATATTGGGGTTTTGTAATAGTTTTCAAATAAAAGGTTTTGAATTTTGTGGGTTGAATTTTTTGGATAATTTTCCATACTAAAGATTTCAAATATTTAAATGATAGCATTAAATGTGCTGTTCTCATTAATAATATCTATAAGTCTAAGAATGCCATGTTCCACACAAGAAATTCGCAATGTGATTCTGACATCCTAGGTATCAATAAGTGATACTGTTAAGGTAGAATGGAAATTCCTAGTTAGAAGGATGTACATAAAATGACTTACAAAACCATCACCTTTTGAGGGTAATTTTGTTGACAGTACCAGAGTTTAGTATTTGAGCAATTTCAAATGAGAAAATGATAAGTCATTTGAAAATATTTCCATATGACTTCTCGTCTTGGTTTCAGATGGAAGAGAATTAATTTTCTTCCTAGTAGCTGGTATAGTGCTGTATTTTGGATTTAGTATAAAAACAATGTTGATAACACACTGATGTTTTAGTTGTTGCTAAGTAGTGCTTACAGTAGTCAAGGACTTCTCAGCTTCTCATGCCCTGCCAGCAAGAAGCTGGGAGGGGGCACAGCCAGGACATCTGACCCAAACTGGCCAAAAGATATTCCATACCATATTAAATCATGCTCAATATATAAACTAGTAAGAGGTGGCTGGGGGGCACCACAGCTCTGGAACTAGCTGGCCATTAGTCAGCAGGTGGTGAGCAATTGTGCTGTGCATCAATTATTTTGTATATTGCTGCTGGGATGTTAAGGTTTTAAAAAGCCTTGGTGAAAGTGACCATGACATGGTGGAGTTTAGTATTTTACAAGGAAGAAGGGCTGTAAGTAGGACTACAATCCTGGACTTATACAGGGCTAACTTGGTACTCCTTAAGGATCTACTTGCAGGAATCCCATGGGCTAAGACTGTGGAAGAGAGACCAAGAAAGCTGGTGAGTTTTTAAATACCACTTCCTTCAAGCCCAAGACAGGTGCATTCCCTTGAGTAAGAATTAGGGTAGAAGTAGTAAGAGACCTGTGTGGATCAACAAGGAACTTATGAAGAAAGTCTTATGGAAGAAAGAAATTCACAGCTCATGGAAGAAGGGACTAGTCAATTGGGAGAACTATCAGGATGTTGTCAGAGAATGTAGGAAGGCAACAAGAAAGGCCAAAGCCCTCTTAGAACTCAAACTAGCAGAGGAAGTAAAAGGAAACAAGAAGAGCTTCTTCAAACATATCAGTAGTAAAAGGAAGAATAGGGAAAATATGGGCCCACTGATAACCGAGGATGCAGAGAAGGCAGAGGTGCTTAATGCCTTCTTTGCTTCAGTCTTTACTCCTAGGACCAGCCCTTGTGAACTCCAGACCCTGGATATAAGAGAGAAAGCCTGGAGGAGGGAAGACTCACCACTGGTCAATGAGGACTGGGTTAAAGATAAGTTATACAAACTGAATATACACAAGTCTATTATATTCCAAGTCATGTCAGTCCAGTGAAGTCCCCACTGACTGAAAAAAACATAACCCCCATTTTCAAAAAGGGAAAGAAGGATGAACCAGGGAACTATAGGCTGGTCAGTCTCACCTCTGTGACTGCTAAGATCATGGAGCAGATCCTCATGGAGGCACTGCTGGAGCAGAAGAATAATGAAGAGGTGATTGGATATAATCAGCACGGCTTCACCAAGGGCAAATCATTCCAAGGAGGTTCCAAATAAACACGAGAAATTTTTTCCCTGTGAGGGTGACAGGGCACTGGAACAGGATACCCAGGCAGTTTGTGAAGTCTCCTTATTCAGAGACATTCAAAACCAGCCTGGATGCGTTCATACGTGACTTTCTGTAGGTGACCCTGCTCTGGCAGGGGGGTTGGACCAGATGATCTTTCGAGGTTCCTTCCAACCTCTAACTTTCAGTGATTCTATTATTATCATCATAATCATTATTATTATCATTATTCTCTTACTTTTCTGCCCTGTAAAATGTCTTTATTTCAATCTACGAGTTTAACCTTTTTTTCTGATTCTCTTCCCTACCCTCACTAGAGGGAGAATGAACAGTTCTTTTAGCTGCCTGCTGGTTTAAACCATAAAACTTTTGGAAGTCAGCCTATTTAATAACAGTTTAGTGAACCTATTCTAAAACCACTACTTTGTTCTTTCATATAGCAAATATAACACAGGTAGCTATTTTGATCCAAATTGACACATGCAGAACACACTATAATAGTCTTCACAGACTATCCGTAACTTTTAGAAAAGCATCACAGATTACCAGTTTGGCACTGAGTGCCCCCCCACCTGACTGCATGGGTCACTAATGGGTCAATTGCAGGTTTCATTTAAAGAACAGTCTTCTGATTAGCCATCAACTACAATTATTCACCAGCCCAAGTGTTTTGCATGCAAAAGAAAAATAGTGTGTTTTATTTCTTAGATCAGAACACACTTATGAAAAACAATGTACAAGTTAGATGAATACTTTGTATGATACTGTTCTAATTATTTTGGAGTGTTTCACACAAGGTCTACAAATTGTCAGTCATCATACTAGTTTTAATTACAATACTATAATCATGCTATCAGAGCAAGGAGGAAGACACAATATGATTCTACATCAAGAAGAGAAAATAGATGATGATGATAATTATGATTATCGGCATAAAGGCAAAAGGAAAATCCAGCATGTACACTCATAGCACAGATTATGCAGTTTTCCTCAAGAACCATTTTAATCCCTTACGTAAATCATTAACTGTAAACCATATGAAACTATTCTTCTGTGTACAAATTAATTCTGAAAGGAAATGTCAGGTGAAGAGATTTCTTGATACAGAATATTTTGAGTTCTATACCGGAATTCAGAATTGCTGATATACATTTTGGCTGAAATAGTATAATGGTTTTGGTGCTAACAATTTGGATGAGGCGGGTATGTTATTTACATTCCCTAGTTCTTATAATTTGAATAGAACAGGTGACCCTCTGCAAGTCTTCTGTATAAAATATACACCTAGTTTTAGTATGTGTTGGCTACTTCAACTTTCCTGAGGTATGAAAATTCAGACACTCAATTCTGCATGAAAGTATCCTACAGACTCATGTGTGTCTCATAAATTACTAAGAACTTCTTTTCCTTAACACTAGGATTGACTAGGAGTAGTAACATCTGACATCTGGGAAGAGAGATTTTAGTAAACTAGCTCTGCATATACAAAAATTATTTACAACTGACAACCAAGCAATACAAGAGCAATACATTTCAATTTCAGTTATGGATTTATCAGTTGACAGATCCCAAATCAAGCACTATTTTCCCTCCCCTCTGACATCCTCTACAGCTTTTCCTCTAACCATAGATTTATTGTTATTTGCCTAGAAGAGTATGAAAACAAGCAATATTATTATACAACTGTGTGTGGGTGTGTGTATATATATTTATAAATTAAAATAAAATGGCAAATTACATTTACTATAAGATGCTATCTTGATGTAACTATAGATTATTTAAACAGAAGTTTGAAATAATCTGAAATTTCTACAAAAAATCCCCTGTTGACAGGGTGTCTAACAAGTGACTCTTTTTGACAATAGGACTACATATGCTGTACTATTAATGCTAATTAATATTTAAGGTTTTAACTCTCCTACCCTGCCTGTCCCTTCTGAAGAGCCTGTAGCCACCCATGGCAGCACTCCAGTCATGGGAGTCATCCCACCACGTTTCCGTGATAGCGACTACATCATAGCTTTCCTGTTGCACGATGGCTTCCAGCTCCTCTTGTTTGTTGCCCATGCTGTGTGCATTGGTGTACATGCACTTCAGCTGGGCTGCTGATTTGTCTCTTAATTTGGGCTGTCCACCCTTGGGCTCCTTTCTGGAGAGCCTGGTTTCAACCCCTTCCCCCTTCAAGCCTAGTTTAAAGCCCTCTTTATCAGCCCCGCTATTTATGGGCTAGAGTCCTTTTTCCCCTATTAGATAGATGAAAAAGGACTCTAGCCCATAAATAGCGGGGCTGATAAAGAGGGCTNTCTTCTGCCAGCTCTCTCATCACCCTTGGGTGGATCCCATCTGGTCCCACAGACTTCTGGGGATCCAAGCAGCTCAGTAGGTCGCTGACTGTGTCCTTCTGAATTACAGGGGGCTGTTTAGATTCTTGTCACCTTCTATAAGATCCAGAAGCCAGCTGTCCTCAGGATAACCTGTCTTATTGTTGAAAACTGAGGCAAAGAAAGTGTTAAATACCTCAGCCTTTTCTTCATCTTTGACAACTATATTCCCGCCCATGTCCAGTAAAGAATGGATGTTTTCCTTGCCCCTCCTTTTGCTGCTGATGTATCTGTAGAAGGACTTTTTGTTATCCTTCACAGAGGTGTCAAGATTCAGTTCAAGTTGTGCCTTTGTCTCTCTAATTTTCTTTCTACACAACCTAACTATATTCATAAAATATTCTTGCCATACTTGTTCTTCCCCTTGAATTAGCAAAATATAGTTGTTACTGAGAAAAGCGGTATAGTTTGTCCTCTATTTCCACTGGATTTTCCTCATGACATGCATTGTTAAGCACTCACTCAGTCACTTGTTCTTAATTGAATTTAGAAATTAAGAGGTCTTATTTTTGCAATAGATATATTTTGAAATAATAGCAGAAGGAGTATATACTTAACACAGGTAGCATTAAAGGCAGCAGTAAGGACTTCATTAGAGTCAGCATTATAAAACAGTATTTTAATGAACTTAGTATTTTAAGTTTCAGGGGCTCAATGGCCACACTGCTAACTTCTGAAGAGTACCAGCTCACAAAACTAATTTTCACAGCTCACATACTACATTTGAAAATTGTAATGAAAACACCAGTAGAGAGAGCATGAAAGCATAGGTGTAAAGAATGAAAGTTTAAAATTGTAATATGTATTGTTTTGTTGAGTGTGTCTTTCTCCAAAATGTTTGAAAGTTTGCAATAATATGGTTAAGGGTTGAGTATACCTATAAGGAAGAAAAGTCTGAAAAACAAGAAGTGGGGGGGGGCTGACTAGAGAGACCACGTTTAAGACATGTTGCCTCCGCCCAGGATTTTCCACATAGTGGGTTCTAAGGACTGTGAACTGGTTGAACTGTTGGCCAATTCCCTAAGCAACAGGACAAAGCCCGCAAAAATCAGGACAAAGCCCATGAAATAATAACCAATATTCGGAGAGCCCGTGAAACAAAAACCAATAAGAGTCTAAAGGGGAGAAAATTACTAAGGGTATAAAAGAACTGGTTTTACCTCGTTGAATTTGCGAGTCATGGTAGAGCTGTGACTCCCCGGCCACTCAGCGCGCTGCTTTACTTGTATCTCTCTCTCTCTCTCTCAAGAAGAGTGTTATTGTTGATATATCGAGTCACTCTTTTTAACAATAGGATTCTCAACTTCCCAAGTCACAAAGCAGCTATTTCTGTTTCAGAAATTTTATTGTAGTTGAAGTCCAAAAACCATATTATTTCCTCTGAAAGGTATAGAATATTTTAGCCTAGTCTGTAGCACCCTTATGCTTACAAAGATGGTTACTGTGGTTTTAAATTAAGAGGGTAGATTCAGACTAGATATAAGGAATATTTTTTTACAGTGTGAATCACCATTCACACTGTAAAAAAACATTGGAACAGGTTGCCCAGAGAGGTGGTAGATACCCCATCCCTGTAAACATTCAAGGTCAGGTTGGACAGGGCTCTGAGCAACCTGATCTAATTTGAAGCCAGGTAAAACCTAGAAAGCGAATATAATGTAGCAATTCAGGAATTAGAGAGTTAAACTCAATATGCAGGCTTAAGCAAAAGCATAGAGAACTTAGTATTGAGAGACAACGGAGGTAATAAATCCACTAGGGTACAGGTCACTTTGACATAAAGGAACTAGAGAATGCTAGCATCCCCAAAATAAGACATATCTATGAAAACCAAAGGGAGATGAGCAAAGAGGTGAGCTAAGCAGTCAGGATTTTTTGTCAGATATGGAGAAACCCTGCCAAATGCACAAGGAAACTACCCAAATTAGGAAAAGGTTATGGAAAGGACACCAGTTCATGAGGATGAAGAACAGGAAAGACCCCCAAAATTCTCCCCAAATTGAAGACCACGCCTCTATCTCTGCCTCAGCTCCTCCTCTTATGAATATTAAGAGTAGATGTTGCAATATAATGAATATTCTTAATGTATGTTGCAATTTCTTGGCAAAATTGTATAAAAGCTGAATTGTGAGATTGCTCAGGTGGAGCAGTTTGCCCAGGACAACCTGGCTGCTCCCCGGCCATTAATAAATACCTTAAAGGATACAAACTTTGTCTCTGAGCAGTTACTCTGTCCGTGCCTTGTTTGGGGCATAAAATTGGCATCAAATTGAAGATAACCTTGCTCATTGCAGGGGACTGAACTAGATGACCTTTAAAGGTCCTTTCCAACCTAAACTATTATTTGATTCTATGATGTGCCATGAAGGAATCTCTAAGCCCATGAAGAGTTCATGCAGGAGAAAGCTCCTGGCAGGAACTGTATCCTATGGAGAGGAGCCCACACTGCAGCAGCTTTTCTGGCAGGACCTGTGGCCCTGTGGGGGATCCATGCTGAAGCAGTCCATTCCTACAGAACTGCATCATGTGGAAACAGAACATTGAGAGAGCAGTTCTTGAAGAACTGCAGCCCATGGGAAGGACCCACATTGCAGAAGTTCATGAAGAACTGTCTCCTGTTGGAGAGACCTCACAATGGAGCAGGGGAAGAGTGTGAGGAGGAAGGATTGGCAGAGACAAAATGCTACAAACTGACTACAACCCCCATTTCCCTGTCTCCCTGTGTCACTCAAGGGGAGGAAGTAGAGAAGACAGGAGTGAAGTGGAGCCTGGGAAGAACGGAGGGGTAGGGGAAAGGTATTTTTTAGATTTGTTCTTCTCATCATCCTACTCTGATTTGATTGGCAATAAATTAATTTAATTTAATTTCCTCAAGTTGAGTCTGTTTTGCCCATAATGTTGTGGTGGGCTGACTTTGGCTACCCACCAGGTGCCCACCATGCTGTTCTGTCACTATCCCTCTATCAACAACAGGGGGAGAAAAATACAATGGAAAGCTCATGGGTTGAGATAAAGACAGGGAGTTCACTTAACAACTACCATCTCTCTTTTGCTGAACTATCTAGCACAGGTCCCCCACAAAGTACAAGTTCAACCAGAAAACCTGCTCCTCTCCATGGACTGCAGGTTCTGACAGGAGACTACTCCAACACGGGTTCTTCGCAGGGTCACAGCTTCCTTCAGGGCACATCCACCGTTGTGGAGTCCTCCACACACTGCAGGTGGATGTCTGCTCCACCGTGGACCTGGATGGGCTGCAGAGTGACAACCTGCCTCACCATGGTCTTCTCCATGGGCTGAAGGGGAACCTTTGCTCTAGTGCCTGGAGCACCTCCTCCACCTCCTTCTTTACTGACTCTGGTGTTTGCAGGGTTGTTTCTATTACATTTTCTCACTCCTCTCTTCCAGCTGCTGTTATGCAGCAGCTTTTACCCCTTAAATATGTTGTCACAGAGGTGCTACCAACATTGATGTTTGGCTCAGCTTTTGACAGTGATGAGTCTGTCCTCAAGATGGCTGGAACTGGCTCAGTCAGACATGGGGACAGCTTCTGGCATCTTCTCACAGAAGCCACCCCTGCAGCACCACCCCCTCTACCAAAACTTTGTCACATAAACCAAATACAGACAGTAATTGGTGAGTGGTCTCCCTGTCCTTATCTCAACCCACAAGCATTTAATTGTATTTTTCTCCCCTTGTGTTGTTGAGAAGGGGAAGTGATAAAGTGGCTTGGTAGGCACCTATCAGCCAGCCAAGGTTGTCCACCAGAACTGTACAAGATAAATTGTCCTGAGAGATGACTCAACTTGCAGTCAGCTGTTAGTCTGGTAGAGCCAAATAGCTATCTGAACATCTGTACAGTGATAGCACAGATGTACCTCAGATACATTTTGGCTTATCTTTTATCTTAGCCTTTTTATAGCAGTCAAAATGAGACAGCATGTACTGTAATGCAGACTGTGTGTACTTAATTATTATTTCTTTCTTTCTCAGTTCCTTGCAACCAATCTTCATATAATCTTTTATATACCTAAATGTGTAGAAAGGCACTTTTGCATAATACCATTGTCTTAATCTGCTGTTTATGTATACCCTTAAAAAGAATATAGGCCTTTATTCCTTTGCAGAACCTTCTGTGTGTGTAAACACAATATTTTCATCCTATTCAAACACAATTTAACCTTTTAACTGTCTGAACACACCATAAGAGAACCAGTATTTATCTTTAGTGTTATGATACCCCAGGTTATACCAGTTTAGATTTTCAATTTAATCTTCAGTGGGGCAGGAAAAAGCTTTAAGAACAAGACATATAAAGATTCTTAGTCAGAAAATGAAGTCTGATCCAGACACATGGAAGCATCCTCTTAATTTTCCGAAGTATAAAGTTAGGCATCTCAACCTGTGAAAAATCCTATTTATAAACTCATTGAACTCTCTTCTTTTAAATATAAAATAATAAAAAATATTTGAACTTTATTTAAAAAAATGCATTTAAGAAAAGTACAATTCCATAACCAATTCCCAGAAATATAATTTCAACCTCATTGCATATAAACATTCTTGATAAATAATAATAAAACAAAACAAAAAACAAAAATCCCTAAACCCTACCACCCATACCTCCTCAATTAATTATAAATACTTATTTACTTATTTTTCCTTCTAAAGTTTTATTCTACAAAAGTTTCTGGGAAATTTATCTGCTGCTCTAAAGTATGTAGATGCTCTAAAGTATGTGTTGCATACACAATACATTACTATTAAACAAATTAAAGGCAGTCTTGCACACTCTACTTCACTCTAGTCACATATTGCTTTGAACTAATTATCAACAAGTTCTTTAGAGCTCTGCTCTTCTAAAAGTCCACAATATTTAAAATATCTTGATTTTAACTGTTTTAGAGGTGAGATAAGCCTTAATGAGTGCACAGAAGTGTCCATTAATGCTGCATACATAGGTTACACTCTAAACCTGTAAAGGTACTTAGCCTTCTGCTAGTGTTCATCCCACAGCTCACAATACATCCAGGTGCTTCCATTGAGGGTATCAGGTTAAGAGGTTCTTGCCACTGATATTTTGCCTGGCTCTGCCCATATCTCTTACACATCAGTTTTCCTTTTAGATTGGCTAGGTCTCTTTACCTGCCAAAATCATTTGTCTTTAAACCATAGTTGTTAAAGCTACCTGTCACTCCAGAATACTGAGTTCAAACAAAACAATAAGTCACTTCATCCAAAACTTGTTTTAAAAAACTTACTTTCCAAGCATTGCCTTACACAAATGTTCTTTCTCCCCAGCTTCAGCTTCCATCCTACCATCACTTTATAGAAAAATTCTTTCAGTCATCTGAAAATATGCAGTCCAATCACTTGCCTAACTTTTCTGTATGTCAGTTCCTCATAACAATACTCTCTTTCAGGACCACTGCAGCATTTCTTCCTGACAGTCTCTTAGCACAGCTATCTGACTGTGGTATAGCCTCTCTGTGGTTTCTGGTTTCTGACTGAGGGCTGTTTGTGACAAACAACTTGAAGCTTTCATCTCTGAAGAACTCTGCATTTCAGTCAACACCTAAACCACATAAAGAGTGTAAAGCAGAACACAAGACAAACTCAAAAAGTCTCTCTATTCTTCAGCAGCAACAAATGACACACTCCCCAATTATGGTTGCAATTCTACCCACCCTACATATCACTGGATAGAAAGAAAACATACATGTGGACTTGAGAACTTTGCTGTCAAAGCCCATAGAGTATTTGCTAAGCATGCATGAACAGCAATTAATTGCTCAGAGCTTATATGTCCAGTTTATTTCTTTAATTAGCAGTGCACCAGTTTTTTCCATTAGGACAAGCTATGTCCTTATCAAAGATATATGTGCTCCAAAATGTCATCTCTCTGCTTGCAAATTTAAGCTATTAGATCCAGAAAGGCTACAGTTTCATTCTTTGGCTGAAGTTTTCTTAGAAGTCTACTCAAAGTACCTTAAAGCATACATCTATAAGGAGAAATACAAGTCTTAATGGCTGATCTTGGGCATTCAAAAAGCAATTGCAAACACAGGCTTCCAAATTTAAATATGAAGTAGCTTCCAGCATAAACAGAGCCACGGATAGCCTCACAGCACTATTTTTATTTTCTCCCAATACCATAGGATTCTTCTATGCCTTCTTTAGAAGCATTTCCCACTGGCTATGTCATCTACCCTAGTATGCTGTATTAACTCTGAAATAAGAGGACACTGTTTTTAATCCTTAGCCTTGGAGCAAACTGTATTTTGACCAGATCCTAGATGCTAGTGTGACCATTCTGTTAAAGGAAGCATATTTCTTCAAAGTTTTAGAATCAGTGGTCTCTTCCTGCCTTCTACCTGGTGATGTCTCATTTATAATTAAATTTCTGAGCTATTGCCAAAGTATTTCTTTTGTACTTAAAACCAGAACATTTTTTATTATCATACATAAAACCTAACAGCTCATAGTTTGTTTTTTTAAAAATCTTATATTACTAACCAGTTTTAAGAAAAGAAACAAGTCAGTGAATATGAGAATGATTTGGGGTTTTATGTGTTGTTTTTTTTTTTTCAATTTGATCCCATTTTGAAATGAAGAATTTTTACCAACAAGTTCTGCAAATGGACTAAAATTAGTTAATACTGTTGAGAAGTTAAGTCCTGCCCAGTAACCTCAAAATCATTTTATAAGCCCTAACCCCACCAGTCTTTCTCCCCTTGATAAGTGAATGTAAATCAGAAAACAGTCAGTTTTCCTCACAGCAGCCAACACTTATGAAGAGAATCAATGAAAAAAAAATACTGATCAGAATTAATTTTAAGCACATGTATATTCAACTGTTTATAGCAAGAAAGAAAGAACTATACCAGTAATCAGGTGAGCATTTTACCTTATGAATCTGAAAGGTGAAACACACTCTACAACCATGAAGAACTTTATCTAGTACAGCTCAAAACAAGTTAAAATATTAGTAACAAATATGACAGATAAGGACTTTACATTAAGCAACTGAGAGTTTCAAGGTATACATAATTAATAAAATCACCAATATTTCTAGAGAAAGAGCGAACAAGTTTTTCTACTTTATAGTTAAAGCCAGTAAATTAATTAAGACTGTCAATTGTAGATTGCCAGACAGGAAATCCATTCCTGTTCCAAGTACACAGTGATTTCTGAGTGAGGAAGGGGAACACAGGCACCATTTCCCTTCTATGGGGAGGCAATCACATAATATCCTTCTTTCAGACCTGCTTACCACTCATTGCTTTGTTGAAACAGCATATATGCATATGACTACTAACTACACATTAGTTTCTTCCCTGTTCTCTGCAGCTGAAGTTTTCAGAGGAGAAATGGTTCCTTTAGTGTTTTCTCATTTCCAGTAGTATCTATCTTCAAGTTTGAGATATTACTTTTTCCCTCTACATAGTGGGCAACATGCAACAAGAGCTACTGGTATTAAAAAACGTTTCAGACGTTGTCAATATCTTTCTAGAAGCAGAATGTTCCAGCTGCAAACAATATACTGAATATCTGGCCAGACTTTCCAGAAACTCAACATCTGCCTCATGCTGTTTTTTATAGGATCTAAGCATTTCAAAATTCAACTCCGGTTTCTCTACAATCATAACTATTTCTACATCTTCAGAAGCAATGCAAGTAGCTAGCTCCACTAACAAGGCTTTGTTTTTTTCAAAAAGAAAAAATTATTGTAATTTGTCCTTGGGCATTTGAGTTGCACCTCCTTGTAAAACAGTCAGACATAAGGTTGAATCTTGATTGTCTTCTAAAACAGAAGCTAACCTTTCCAAAGTCAAAGCTGAAAAGTCCTCAGGACCACCTGTTTTAACACCTTGTGCAATCATATCTTTTAATAACTAAAGCTCCTAGTTTCTATCACATGTAAGAGCTGTCTATCTGAAGAGCTTGAATCAAGTTCCATAAACAATGCAAATACGGTCTGAATTTTCCTACTAATCCAGTATAATTGTTAAGTAGGAAAAGTTAACACTGGGATTTAATGTTATCTTGTTTCTGTGAGAAGTGTTAAAGGGATGGGGTTTTTCTGCATTTGTAAAGTTATGGATGAATTCAGCAAATGTCTCTCCTGTAGTAAAATAAAAACAATTAACAAGATTTTGTAGAAAAGAATTTTCCAGGACATTGGCAATTAGGGTACAACTTCACTGACAAGTTAATGAATTTTCTCCTTCCATTTGGAGCCTTAACACTTAATTCTGCTCTTATGTAGATAGTCCAAAGCCCTAATGAAGTATGCTAATCCTGTCCCTCAGAAAAAAGAATTTATCATGAGTCAATTCTCTTCATACAGCTTTAGAAAAATGTTAGCCGAACTATTTTTTGGAGAACAGTGGAAGAAGACAGACTTTACTCAGCAGTAAATGGCATGATCCATACAATCCCAATTTTTTTTTCTTAAATGTCTGTGCAAAACAATATGTTTTAACTAAACTCCAAAGTATATTTGAGTTTCATCAGCATTTTCTTTTACTAATATTTCTGGAAAAAAGGTTTACTAAGTCATAAAAAAGAAAGCAACATCTTTCATTAAAATGTCTATATTATCAGTCTACAGCTTTTCCAAATATCCCTGAAGGATTCTGTATGCTGATGGCTTCAGAGACAGTTAAGTGCATTCCCCCTTTATGTAAAATGTGTCATGAAATACCACCATAGATAAGTAGGCCCGGACGAGTCCTCAAAATTACCACCTACTTTAAATTGTTTTCTTGACAAAAGGTTAAACTGATTATAGCTAAGCCACATTTTCCAAGTCTTGTGTTTTCTGTTTACTATCTTTCTGTATTTTCCAACAATTTTTTAAGAAACAGCAGACTTCCCTATAAAGTGGGTCCCATCTGCATATTGGTCTTTCTGTTCCATTCAGGAGAGTCTCATGACAATAACTCATCTTTTTTTTCTTTATGGAAGTGGTTTTGACACAGTATGTAAGGCCAACTTTGGAGGCACCTCCAAGCTAGATGAACCATCATCCTCATTACTGATCAGTTCAGCTTGCATAGCCTTGTACCTATTATGCAAAGGCACTTGGGAAGGTGAGGTAGTCACAGAGGAGATACACCTACTGTTCCAGGCCAGAACTTGTCACCATTGCCCCCTATTCCTTAAGTCGCTGTATTCAGCCAGGCAGAGAAAGGATAGGGAATCCTCCATATCACATTCTATCTGCCTGATGGGCCTGCCTCAGGGAAAGTAGGGTGCAATTCTGGTAGCCTCTCTCTCTCTTGCACTCCCAGATACTCCTTAACCTACTCACCTCCTCCCTAAGCTCTGTCACTAAGGTGAGGAGTTCCTCTACCTGCGCACAGGTATGCTCACTACTGCCATCCAGTACTGGCATAAGAGTAGGGCACACCCTGCAGCCTGACACCTGGGTGGCAGCATGTTCCCACTGCAGCTCTCTCTGGGAAGCTGCATCAGTTGTAGTGGGTATCGAGTTTAGAGTAGATGTAGCCTTCTGCCAGGTGGATACTATTGCCCCCTGGTCTCTCCACTCCCTTGAGGTTTCCCTCGTTTTGAAAACTTCCCTGTACACCATGCTAGAGCACTCTGCTGCGTATTATGTCAGCACCAGAGCTGCTCAACTCGGCAACTGAGATAAACAGGCATTTTTAAAATCAGAGGTTTTAAATGTTTGCATTTTACACAAAACAGCAACAAAAGCATATATGGGCAAAGTTTACAGGGAACTGTAAATGAGTAGCCAGATGAAACTGCCAGCCACCGGCTATGAAAAAATTCCCTCTCACATATATCGCTGTATTTAAGAAAATGCTTTTATTCTAATAGGTAACACGTTTTCCTTCACAAAATCCAGAAAAGCTTTTATTACCAGTGTGATAGATCTGTTCGAAATAAAAATACAGAAAAACTTAATAACAATAATGGGGTAATGATAAACTTAAAAAAGACATTTTGGTACACAACACATGAAAAATTAAGTTTCTGTAAGAATACCTCAACATAGACAAAAAAACTTATTTAACACAATGAATTTAAATAGCAAGAATGCATCTCTTTTGCTCTCCCAAGCTTTCAATAGCAGCAGTTGATAGGAAGGACACCTCTCACCCTCAAAACAGGCAACAGTGAAATATGGTTCATTAATTTTAAGGAGCAAAAAACCCCAAGTTGTGGGACAATTCACTATCAGTTTTCAAAATATGTTTCCTAAAGAATAGTAAACGATTGGCTACTAGTTACTTGAAGCTAATGTAAACTCAACAGAAACCATGAACTCCCTAAAACTAATTTTAGACAAATTTCATCATTACAACCCACTAGTGACTAATCTCACTATTTAAACTTTTCAGAGAAGATTCCCAAACCATCAAGAGAATCCTTCCTTCTGCACAACAGAGAACTGTGGAAACCTTCAAAAATATTATGTTTCAGTAAAATTCGTGAACATTTAAATTGTCATAAAATATTCCTTCTGAAAACTATCATTAGGCACATGGAAAATAAGCAGTTAATTTGTGACAGCCAACTAGACTTCACTAATTGCACATCGTACCTGACAAATTTGGTGGCCTTCTATAATGGGGCTAAAGTGCTGGTGGATAAGGGAAGAGCACCCCTCATTCTCCTCTTCTCCAAGCTGAAGACACCCAGCTCCCTCAGCTTTTCCTCATAAGGGAGATGTTCCACTCCCTTAATCATCTTGGAGGCTCTGTTCTGGACTCTTTCAAGAAGTTCCCTGTCCTTCTGGAACTGAGGGTCCCAGAACTGGACACAATATTCCAGATGCACCAGGGCAGAGTAGAGGGGGAGGAGAACCTTTAACGCCCTACTAGCCACCCCTCTTCTAATGTACCCTAGGATGCCATTGGCCTTCTTGGCCACAAGGGCACATTGCTGGCTCATGGTCATCCTTCTGTCCACTAGGACCCCCATGTCCGTTTCCCCTTCACTGCTCTCCAACAGCTTAGTCGCCAACATATAGTGGTACCTGTGGTTGTTCCTACCCAGATGCAAGACTACACTTGCCCTTGTTGTAATACATGAAATTTCTCCCTGTCCAGCTCTCCAGCCTGTCTAGGTCCCTTGGAATGGCAGCACAGCCTTCTGGGATGTCAGCCACTCCTCTCAGCTTTGTGTCATCAGAAAACTTGCTGAGAAGACACTCGGTCCCCTGTAAAATGTCTGTAAAATGTCCAGAAAATGTCCATTGAGTTCATTTAGTCCATGACTTTGATCTCCATCTGTTATAGTGGTGTAATGTGGATACATTGAAAATTTAAAAATTGCCTCTTGAATCAGCAAAATTACATCCAAGCTAGCATGAGGCAGCGGTGGCAGCATAATTTCTCTGTTTAAAATGTCTCAAACTTATTTCCATTAGCAAACCCCCTTCAACACTGGCAACTGCCTTTTCCCTGTTTACAGTCATTAAATGTATCAAGACTAATCTCATAAAAATGCTAATCAGAATGACTCCTGATAAGCCACCAGACAGCTAATGCAAATTGGTAGCAAATACAAGAATTAAAGAATTCCAGAAAACCTGAATAGAAAGGGAAGACATGCATTTATCAATTTGTAACCTCTGGCAATAATTAATGAGAAGGAACTTTTTACTACAAAAATTCAGAGGAAAAAAGTGAAAATCAGAAGCAAACAGAAGCAAACAGAAGCAAATAGAAGTGAAAGAGCGGCAAGCACCAGAATGACCAGTGAGAAGGAACAGTGACACTGGTGGCCAGGCAGCAGGAGCCAGCGATTATTGCTCTCTTTTTCTCAATAACCCTTTCCCTGGTGTGATTAATTTGTTTAAAAACCTGTTTTCCCTGTGTTTCATCTCCCACTATTAACTCCTTCTTAAGACTCCAAATGACTTGGTGTCATTTTCCCTGAAATAAACTGTTGTAATTCATTCAAACCACAAAGCTGGTTACTTCTGCAATTTGCACGACGTATACGTGCAGTGGCTAATATTTCCTCACAAACAAAATATAAAATATTAATAGTTACGGACTGTGACAGGTGGTCACTCAGGACTGTAGAGGTAGTGTGTTGCATGGAATAATTGGGCACCAAAGCCAGATCAGATTGGGACACTGCTGCACTTTCACTGCTTCTTTTAAGGCTTGTCCTCCACTGGTTCAGGTAGTTCCTGCTATAGTAACTCCTATAATATGCAACTCAAACTATGGGTTACAATTTAAAGGTATATCCATTACATTCACCCTCTGGTCCTTTTGGATTAGGCCTTAAGTCTAGGCCTTAAGTTTTAGCACTGCAGTTTATTCCTCCTCTTGCCTCTAGCTTAGCAAACAGCAAGAGGTTCCTGCTACACCACCTTTGACAGATAGCAGTGACAGCAGTGGTGACATACGGCATCATGTAATACTACCATCACACAATTCAAATAATGGATTACTTTTAACCAGGATTAAATCACCATGAAGTACACACTGGACTCCCCCATCCTTCTGCACTATCCACCGAGTGCACCAAGGTCCTTCAGCAAAAGCAGTGCCACAAATAGAGTTATACTTTCCTGAGGAAGGAATAACCCAGACTGCTTTTCTCAACAAGTTCCTTATATGTACTATGCGGATCCTATCTCCTTTCACAGCACACAGAGGTTTTGATTGGTTTCTAAACTGGAAAGATATGGATTCAATCGATGGACCGCTGTCCTGGTTTGGGCCAGGATAAAGGTGATTTTATGTCTTTATTTTAGCATGTTACAATATGCATATTCATTCCTAAAGTGATATTTAGAGGTTTGTCTGATAAAAATTCTCACAAATGTTATTTAATTCCAAAATAAATTACTGAATTAGTTAACAGTTATAGTATACTTCATTTAAATGGCAATAAAGTATACACATCACTAGGATGCTTAAAAAACAACATCTAAAGCAAGAAAAATCAGTTGCAGAAAACAATATCCTTAGATTAGTGACAGTGACCAAAGAGAAATGTCTCTGGGAACAATGAAAGCTCACAAAGCAATGTATGACATGGATCCAAAAGACAAATAGAAATCATATCAGGGAAGTCTCATAATTAGTCTTAAAAAAAACAGTATATAAAATTAGTAATGCTGAAGATGTAAACATAACTCTATTGAAAACAAGATGCACAGTTCCTTCAGCAGCTTGTCCCACCTCCCAACTTCTATTCTCCATGTTGTCAGGGTTAGGAATATTAGAGAAATGCAAACCTCTTCCAGTTAAGAGGCATTCCCCTGAAAAGTTGGTTCTAATTTTCCACAGAAATTTGAACACATGTTCCAGTACTAGATCTTTGTTATCTCCTAGTTGATTAATCATTAACTAATTGTTAACTAATTTTAATTAATCAATAAATAATGAGATAAAAGCAACTATATCAAACAAAAAATAAAATTAAAACAATGGAGATAAAATGCTAGGAGATAATANTCCAGCCTGGACTTTCCCAGGGCTGCCCTGCAGCCTCGGTGGTGACGTGAGAGATATTGGGGGAAAGGGGGGACGAACGTGGTATCAATTTTCCTGTATATTTTTATATATTTAGTAATATTTCCTGTTTATCATTACTGTTTCATTAAAGTTGTGTAGTTTAGTTTCCAACCCATAAGTCTCTCTCCCTTATTCTCTCTCCTTTCTTTATCAGGGAGGAGAGGGGGATTAATAGAGAGCATCTGTTATTCGGTTTAATTTCTGGGCCAGTGTTAAACCGTGACAACCACTCATTGGATAAGTAACTGGCTGGATGGTTGCACCCAAATATCAGTGATCAGCGTCCAAATGGAGATGTGTGACAAGTGATGTTCCTCAAAGGCTGGTACTTGGACCAGTGCTATTTAACATCTTTGTCAGCGACATGGACAGTGAAATCAAGTGCACCCTCAGCAAATTTGCTGATGACACCAAACTGTGTAGTGAAGTCAACACACTGGAGGGAAGGGATGCCATCCAGAGGGACCTTGAAAGGCTTGAGGTGGGCTTGTGCAAACTGCATGAAGTTCAACAAGGTCAAGTGCAAGGTTCTGCACCTGGGTCGAGGCAATCCCATGCGCAAATACAGGTTGGGACAAGAAAAAAATTGAGGGCAGCCCTGAGGAGAAGGACTTGGGGATGGTGGTGAAGCTTAACATGAGCCACCAATGTGGACTTGCAGCCCAGAAAGCCAATTGTGTCCTGAGATGCATCAAAAGAAGCATTGACAGCTGGTCGAGGGAGGTGATTCTCCCCATCTACTCTCATGAGACCCCCCCTGGAGTACTGTGTCCACTCTGGAGTTCCCAACATAGGAAGGACATAGTGCTCCTTGAGTGTTGTCTATAAGAGAGCCATAAAAATGATCAGAGGGCTGGAGCACCTCCCCTATGAAGATAGGCTGAGGAAGTTGGGGTTGTTCAGCCTAGAGAAGAGGAGGCTCCAAGGTAACTTTATAGCAGCTTTCTAATACCTGAAGGGGCCTACAGGAAAGCTGGGGTAGGGCTTTTTGCACACGTGTAGTGAGAGGACAAGGGGCAATGGTTTAAAACTTAAAGAGGGGAAATTTAGATTAGATATTAGGAAGAAATTCTTTACTATGGGGATGTTAAGGCACTGGAACAGATTGCCCAAGGATGTTGTGGATGCCCCCTCCCTGGAAGTGTTCAAGGACAGGTTGGATGGGGCCTTGAGCAACCTGGTGTAGTGGGAGGTGTCCCTGCTCATAGCAGGGGGGGCTGGAACTAGATGATCTTTAAGGTCCCTTCCAATCTTAGCCATTCTATGATTCTAATATTGGGCAGGACCAGGTCAACTAGCAGATCCTCTAGTATTAACTAGCCAAGTGGCTTCTGATAAATGTGTATCTCAATGCTTGAATGTCCCAGCACCCATTGTTCTCAGTGTAGATTTCAACAGTCCAGTTTATCATTTAATTCTCCCTGAGACTGGTATATGATAGGAGATGTGATACACCCACTCAATGTCATGCTCCTTGGTACAGGTGTTTATGAGGCTGTTTTGGAAATGAGTCACACCGTTTGTTCAAGTTTTTCAGTTGTGCTGTGTCACCATGAAACTTGCTTTTCAATGTTGAAGATCACATTCTTGGCAGTGGCATGGGTCACGGGGTATTGTTTCCAACCATCCAGTAGTCGCTTCCACCACTGTAAGCACATGGTGCTTGCTGTGGCAGGTTCATGGTAGTTCATGATATAATCAATCCACCAGGCTTCTCCATATTGATATTTCAGACATCACTCTCTATACAAAAAAGGCTTCAGCCACTTGTTTGATTGTCATGCATGTTTTACATTCATGGATAACCTATGTGACGGCATCAATAGTCAAGTCCACCCCTCCATCATGAGGCCATTTGCATGTTGCATCACTTCCTAGATGTCCTGATGCATCATGGGCCCATTCATCTATAAATAGCTCATCCTTATGTTCCCATTCCAGATCCACCTGAGCCACTTCAATTGTAGCAGCCTGGTCCACCTGCTCATTGTTTCAATTTTCTTCAGTGGTATGAATATAGGATATTTGAGCATCTACGAGACATAATTTTACAAGGTTCTGTACCCAAGCCCCAATGTCTCGCACAATGCAGCAGCTCAGATGGGTTTACCTCTGCACTGCCAATTGCTCTGCTTCTATTGCTGTAGCCACCCCCACAGAACATTTGGCACCATCCATGAGTCAGTACAGAGATTAAGTACTGGCCATTTTTCTCGTTCAGCAATATCTAAAGCCAGATGGATGGCTTTCACTTCTGCAAACTGGCTCAATTCACCTTTCATTCACCTCATTCACCTTTTGATTCACGTTTTCCCTCAGCAGTTTCTGCAACACATCCTGCAGGACTCCACACAGCATCTTTCCACCTTAAACGTTTTCCCACAATATGACACAATATGCTCCTAATATTTATTTTTCAGTTGACGTGTAACAGGCTTCGGATCCTCTGTATCCCTGGCTCCAAAATCCTAGAGGTCAACTTTGAGTCTCAGCAGGCACTTTCTGCCAGAGGCTCCAGATGAGGCCATTATCTCTGGCAGCAGTGTAAAGCACATTTTTCACATCTCGTCAAAACTATGGGGGAGTTGTTCTTTACAGAAAGAGTTGCTTTTCATATAAGAGAGCACCTTGAATATATTGAGTTCTGTCCAGGGGTAGATGAGGAGCAAGTTGAGAGTTTGTGGGTGAGCAGCCTCATGATCACAGGCCCTGGTTCTCATGGGGGTTTTTAACTACCCAGATATTTACTGAAAGGCCTACTCAGCCAGCCATTCACAGTCCAAGAGGTTCCTCCAGTGCATTGATTATAACTTCTTGATGCAATTCCTGGAGGAACCAACTAGGAGTGGAGCATCGCTGGATCTTGTCCTAACCAACAAGAAGGGCCTGGTTGAAGCAGTGAAGGTTGAGGGCAGTGTTGAAGTGAAGGTTGGGTACAGTGACCACAAGATGGTGGAGTTCAGCATCTTATGTGGTAGGAACAGGATTCCAAGTGGAATCACAACCCTGAAATTCAGAAAGGCCAACTTTGCCCTCTTCAAACAATTGCTGGGGGAAATCCTACGGGACAGGGTACTGAAGGGTAGGGGGGCTCGGGATGGTTGGTTAATATTCAAGGACCACTTCTTCAGAGCTCAGGACCGATGCATTCCAACAGGAAAAAAATCAAGAAAGGGAACTAGGAGACGAATATGGTTGAACAGGGAACTGGCTAGGTAAACTCAAATGGAAGAAGAGAACCTATAGATTGTGGAAGGCAGGGCTGGCCACTTGGGATGAATATAAGACTGTCGTCTGAAAATGCAGAGAGGCAACTAGGAAAGCTAAAGCCTCCTTGGAATTAAACATTGCAAGAGAGGTTAAGGACAACAGGAAGGGCTTCTTCAAATACATAGCAGATAAAACTAACACTAGAGGCAATGTAGGCTGACTGCTGAATGAGGTGGGTGCCCTGGTGACAGAGGATACAAAGAAGGTGGAATTGCTAAACTCCTTCTTTGCCTCTGTGTATACTGCTGGAGGTTGTCCTTAGGAGCCCCAGGCCTCTAACGCCACTGAGGAAGTCAGGGTGAAGGATGAGTTTGCCTTGGTTGATGAGGGCTGGGTTAAGGATCAGTTAATGAGTCTGGACATCCATAAATCCATGGGTCCTGATGGGGTGCACCCACAGGTACTGAGGGGACTGGTGGATGTCATTGCTAGGCCTCTCTCCATCATCTTTAGTAAGTTGTTGAGAACAGGAGAGGTGCCTGAGGACTGGAGGAAAGCAAATGTCACTCCAGTCTTCAAGAAAGGAAAGAAAGAGGACCTGGGTACCTACAGACCAGTCAGCCTCGCCTCCATCCCTGGAAAGGTGATGGAACAACTAATTCTTGGTACTGTCTCCAGGCACATCAAGAACAAGAGCAGTCAACATGGTTTTACTAAGGGGAGGTCACGTCTGACCAACCTGATAGCCTTTTATGAGTATATAACCAGGTGGATGGATGATGGCAGAGCAGTAGATGTAGTTTATCCTGATTTCAGGAAGTCATTTGACACCATCTCCCACAGCATCCTTGGAGCTAAACTGAAGAAGTGTGTCCTGGATGATCAGGTAGTGAAGTAGATTGGGAGCTGGTTGAAGGATGGAAACCAGAGAATTGTAGTCAATGGTATGGAGTCTAGTTGGAAGTCTGTTTCTAGTGGAGTCCCTCAAGGGTCAGTACTGGGACCAGTACTATTCAATATATTTATTGATGACCTGGATGAAGGAATAGAGTGTACTATCAGCAAGTTTGCTGCTGACAGAAAACTGGGAGGAGTGGCTGACACCCCAGAAGGCTGTGCTGCCATTCCAAGGGACCTAGACAGGCTGGAGAGCTGGACAGGGAGAAATTTCATGTATTACAACAAGGGCAAGTGTAGTCTTGCATCTGGGTAGGAACAACCACAGGTACCACTATATGTTGGCGACTAAGCTGTTGGAGAGCAGTGAAGGGGAAATGGACATGGGGGTCCTAGTGGACAGAAGGATGACCATGAGCCAGCAATGTGCCCTTGTGGCCAAGAAGGCCAGTGGCATCCTAGGGTACATTAGAAGAGGGGTGGCTAGTAGGGTGAGAAAGGTTCTCCTCCCCCTCTACTCTGCCCTGGTGCATCTGGAATATTGTGTCCAGTTCTGGGACCCTCAGTTCCAGAAGGACAGGGAACTTCTTGAAAGAGTCCAGAACAGAGCCTCCAAGATGATTAAGGGAGTGGAACATCTCCCTTATGAGGAAAAGCTGAGGGAGCTGGGTGTCTTCAGCTTGGAGAAGAGGAGAATGAGGGGTGACCTCATCAGTGTTTATAAATGTGTAAGGGGTGAATGCCAGGAAGACAGAGTAAAGCTTTTCTCAGGGGTGACTAGTAATAGGGCAAGGGACAATGGTTATAAACTGGAGCATGGGTAGTTCCATATAAATATTAGTAATTTTTTCACTGGGTGACAGGGCACTGGAACAGGCTGCCCAGGGAGGTTGTGGAGTCATTTGAATGTCCCTGGAGACATTCAAAGCTCACCTGGATGCATTCCTGTGTGACCTGCTATAGGTGACCCTGCTTTGGTGAGGGGGGGGGGTTGGACTAGAAGATCTTTTGAGGTGCCTTCCAACCCCTAACTTTCCATGAGTGGCCCAAGTGCTACCACACAAACTCTCTCCCCTTTAATTTATTCAAAGGTTTGCTGCTGGCTCAGGGCCCCATTTCAAGTCATTCTTCTTCCGGGTCACTCAATGAAGAGGGCTTACATTCAGACTATAACCTAAAATATGCATTGTCCAAAACCCCACAAAACCTAAGAAAGCTTGTGTTTCTTTTTTGTTAGTTGTTGGAGACATAGCTGTTATTTTATTTATCACATCCATTGGGATACGATGATGCCCATCTTGCCACTTTGCTCCTAAAAAAAGGATTTCCTGTGCAGGTCCTTTGACCTTACTTTGTTTAATAGCAAAACCAGCTTTCAAAGGAATCTTGATTATTCTTCTCCCCTTATCAAACATTTCCTCTGCTGTGTTACCCCACTCAATGAGGTCATCAATATACTGCAGTTGTTCAAGAGGTTCACCTTATTCCAGTGCAGTCTACATCAATCCATGAAAACTCGTAGGACTGTTTCCACCCCTGGAGCAGTAGTTTCCAGATGTGCTGGCTACTCCTCCACATGAAAGCAGCGACCTGCACTCCACTGCCAACAAAAAAAATCACAATAGCAATCTCAGTTGTTGCATATCATTTGGCTGCCTTTGACTCCAGTTCATGTTGACATTCTAGCATGTCCAGTACAGCAGTACTCGGCCATGGCGTGACTTTGCTCAGGCCTCAATAGTCCGCTGTTAAGACTCCACTCTCCATTACTTTTTTCACTGGCCATATGGGACTATTAAAGGGAGAATGAGTTTTACTGAACACTCCTTGACTCTCCATTCACCAGATCAGCTTATGTATGGGAACCAGGCAATTTCAATTGGTGCAATATTATCACTGGTGCACTGTCATGCTAACAATTGGAAACTGCTGTGTTCTTTAACTCACAGCAACCCCACCAGAGATGGATCCTCTCATAGACCAGGCAATCTAGACAGCTGTTTAATTTTTTGCATACTCAAGGCAGCTATACCAAAAGCCCACCAGTACCCTTTTAGGTCTTCAAAGTACAAGTACCCTCTCCTGAGGTAGTCTATGACAAGGATACTTAGAGCCCCCAGGACAGTCCCAATAGGATGCTAACTATCCCAGCCAAAACCAGCAAAGGGGCCCTAAGCAACAAATCTTTGAACAGATAAAGCAGGAGGTAGCTCATGCAGTAGCCCTTGGGCCTGTCCAGACAGGACCAGCTGTGCAAAATGTGGTCTGTACTGCAGCCAGGGTGCATGGTCTCACCTGGAGCCTCTGGCAGAAAACACCAGGAGAAACCCAAGGTTGACTTTGGGTTTTGGAGACAGAAGTATCAAGGAGAAAGCCTGTGCTACACTGGATGTTCAAAGGAAACATCTCTACACATCACACAACTGATGCTGCATGGTGTGAGTGGGTAGCTGTAATCATGTAAGGGGCTCAAATGTGAAACTCCAACTGCCCAACAATCCTGGAAGAGATCATGGACTGGCTGGAAGTCAGAGGTTTTTTGAATATTGCTGAAGGAGGTGAGTCATGCCCAAGAGGCCCCACCATATAATAAATTATCAGAAGATGAAAGGCATTATACTATGTTTACCAAGTGATCCTTCATGTTGTAGGAAAACATAATTTTATTGTAGTTGTGATCAAGTTTACACAGGTTGGTTTGATTAACAGTGATGAAGATAGATCTCTGGAAAATAGGGGGAAACATCTATTTTAATATTTTCTGTTCTCTAAGAGTCTTCTCATAGATGATATTAATGTCATTAGCCTTTGTGTGAAGACTAAATTTAATTGCTGTTATATATCCAAGTCTGAGAAACATTCCAAAATCAAAAGACTCAACAAATTGTTCTTGAAGAAAACATAAATGTTCCTGCTGCTAAAGAAGGTAATGGAATAGTAAGTTACTAGCACTTAGCTAGAAGACTTATTGTAATTAATCATTGTACAAACTCTTGATGTTTTGAGTGCCAAACAGCATTTGACAGCCAGTTCTCAACTATCCAGGTTAGCAAACACTGATATCCACATATCTTCCTACTCTGAGGCAATATTAAGTTTTATATTGTATTTTAAGGAGAGGGAAACAATAAAATTTCTTCTAATGCAGCAGGCTTCTAAAACTGTATTCATGAAGGGGCACAATAAAGAACATTTTTTTTTCCTGCATTCAGAGGTGGCACAGTTCATGCTTTAGGAACCCTTGATTCTTAGGGTCTACACCCAATTATTGCAGGTGTTTTATAACTTACTCGCAATATATTGCAACATAATTACTATTTGTCTTTAAAGGTAAACAATGGCAGACCACTAAGTTGGAGGAGAGGGGCCAGAAATTTGTCAGAAAATTTTAAAAATGGTGTATTATACATTAATAATTAAGATTTGTGCTATCGCAATCAATACTGAAAGTAGACAAAATCCATAAGCATTCAAAATTCTTATAACAAGCAATTATTCCTAGCATTTGATTAGTCTGAAAATGAATAAGGGCAATAAAAAATCAGAATCTATTTGACACGTAAAAAAATAAAAAGCCACAAAATATTTAATGGAGGGATCAGTTTAAAGAAAGGAATTATACAACATGAGTTCTGTATGCAACCAAAAAGATGATAAGCTGTTTTATAAATCCATTTATTAATTGATTTGACACACATCAAATGTAAACACCACCACAGTACCTACAATTAAGGCCAGACAGTATTGAGCTTATTAGAGGTAGTAACTTGGGTCCCTATCCTATCCAAATGCTGACTGCAAAAAACCAATTCTCTTTCTTAAAATAGCCAACTGTGGGAAGGGAGAAATTCAAATGAAGTTGTTTGGAAAATTAGGACTAAAGAAACCTCCTCTAGTCACAAGAAAATGAATAAATAATTTAATTGGAATTTACTATCAGTGAAAGATTAAATGTTAGTATTTTGCATATTTATGCACCAATACAAACATCATAAGCCTCTACCCAAAGCACAGAGAAATTATCAGTTCTCCCTGGGAGATTAGGGAATTAAAGTCAGTGGCAAGTTTCACTGGCTTTGCACAACTAAGAAATCAGTCATTTTAGCTTAGAATAAAGCAGTTTTCATGTAAACACATTCAAGTGACTGTTTACATTGGGAAAGTCATTTAAGTTAAAGCATTTCCTGTTAAATGCAAGTCTTGCCATGGGTACTACTCAATAACATGGGTTTTTTTATCTTTCCAGGCCAATAGCAGAATATTCAGTCACTGTCTACAATGTTAATACAAATCTCAGTCTAAACAGATTATCAGCTTTTAATAATGAATAGCTGCATTAGCTGTTAAAGTTATAAAAGGTAGTAACAGCAAGGCACTCAAAATTCAGCATTATATTAGGATCTCTAAGTACAGCTAGCTACTCTATATTTCTAAATTTGAAGGGACAGTGAAAAGTAGCTCTTTAAAGTGAAGAATGTTGCTTGTAGAAGAGTAGCAGAGCTGCAGATAAGAAATCAAAGCCCTGTAATACTATACTAATAATTTACATATTGTAGTCAACACTGAAATCATCATAAAGGGCAAATGAGACCTTAAACTGTTTACTATACTGTTGTGGGTTTGGGGTTTTTTCCTACAGAAGGTTAAAACCCTCAGTATCAACACCATATGTTATTTTCTGTTTATAATCTGTCTTTCAGATTTTTGATGCAAAACAAGTAACGTCCTGCATAAGTAAAAAAAAAAAAAAAAAAAACTGGGAGAGGAAAAAGCAGAGAACAGTAATCATGATACTGTTGGTGTTTTTTAAGAAGTGGAGGAGAAATTACAAAGAACTGTCTCTGAAACTAATGTGTGTTTGTATATCCGTGAAAGTAAATGAGAAGCAGAAGATCTTAAAGAAGTATTTAAGAGGACAAATAATCGTTTCAAGTTATTTGGTGAAAAGTTATTTACTGAACTATGGAAAAAACATATTTACAGAGAATATTTGGATGAGTTGGTGAGTTTATGAAGTTTTTTCTCAGAAGTTAGCAAAACTGGTTTAAGACAAGGAATCTCTTTTAAGTGAACTGTCAAAAACAACCTGTAGCTCAAGAATTCACACTGTATTCAATGCTCATCCCCCCTCTTGCTAGAGTGCTTTTTTCAGAACATGCATGTGGGCAAGGCGCAGTTCTCTCTGGCTCAAGAGAAGAACTCCACTAGTGGTCATTGCCTACCACAGGAGGCCCTAGCCATGCTTTCCACTTGTCTGAAAGCCACTGCCAGAAGGAATGTGTCAACACAGACAGAGCTGCCACTCAAACATGTAGCTGTCCAGGTTCTCAGGATGTGGGGAGTGCCTGAACCTGTCACTCGTTCTGAAGGCTGGCCAAGACAACACCTGTGTCCAGTGTGACCAGGTGAATGATCTGCTCAGCATAGTGGCAGAGCTGAAAGAAGAAGCTGAAAGGTTAAGGAGTAGCAGGGAGTGCTAGCAGGAGACAGATTGGTAGAGCCAAACCCTACCATCCCTGAGGCAAAGCCAGCAGATGGAGGCTCCACAAAAAGCAGAGGATCCCCTATCCTTGTTACCTGACAGAAGGAGGGGACCTAAGAGACAGGGGGGAATGGACACAGGTCCCTGCTCAGGGTGGCAGGCAAATTCTCAGCCTCCCCCACCTTCCCAGTTGCCCCTACACAAATATAGGGCTCTGGATCTTGAGGATCAGGCAGATGAGGATGTAGTTGAACACCCACCCAGGGGGTTTCCTAAGGTGAGTCAGTCAGCCCCACACATTATGGCTGCCTCTGTTAACAAAAAAAGGAGGGTAATCGTTGTGGGAGATTCCCTTCTGAGGGGAACAGTGGGCCCAATATGCCAAACAGATCCTTCCTACAGGGAATTCTACTGCCTACCTGGGGCCTGGGTTAGAGACATTACCAGGAAACTCCATGGTCCAGTTCAGCCCTCTGATTATTACCCACTATTGCTTATGCAGGTTGGCAGTGATGAAAATGGACTTTAGGGCACTGGGATGATTGGTTGAAGGTTCAGGAGCACAGGTAGTGTTCCCCCCAATTCCTTCAGTGGCAAGGAAGTTTACTGAAAGGAACAGGAAAACACATTTGATTAACACGTCTTAGAGGCTGGTACCATTGGTTGAATTTTGTTTTTTTGAACATAGGGAGATTTACATGGCACTGGGCCTGCTGGCAACTGATAGAGTTCAGCTGTCTTGAAGGGGGAAATGGATCTTAGCTCATGAGTTGGCAGGGCTAAAAGAAGGCTTTAAACTAGGTTCAAAGTAGGAAGGGGATAAAACCAGGCCTAATAGAGATGACCCTATGGGTGGCATGTCAAAGTTGGGGGTGATAGCCCAGCTCAAGTGCATCTACACCAATGCACACAGCACAGGTAACAAATGAGGAGATGGAAGTCACTGTGCAGCAGGACAGCTATGATGTAGCCGCCACCAAGGAAACATGGTGGGATGACTCTCCTGACTGGAGAAGGGATAGGAAAGGAAGGAGAGGCGGTGGGGTGGTGCTGTACATTAGGGAATGTTTTGACCGTATTGGTAAGGTCGAGTGCTTATACATGCGGATGAAGGGGAAGGCCAACAAGTTAGATATCCTGGAAGAAGTCTCACAGTCACTCGCCCTTGTTCTAGTGGGGGACTTCAACCTACCAGACATCTACTGGAAATACAACACAGCAGAGAGGAAGTGTGTGGGTCTGACCTCACTGATTTGCAATTGTCTCAAAGGAACAATTTTAAAATGAATAGCCCTGTCTAGGGTGGAGGACTTGGCTGGCCAGAGCTGAGCAGGGGGTGACACCTCGGGATGTGGTAAAACCTGGGTGGAGACTACTCTTCTCTGAGCACAATGCTCAGTCGTCCCTCCAGGCACGACTGAGCCACCTTGATTGTACTTGCAAAGTACCTGGCTAAGGGGGCTGGAACAGAGTAAAGATAGCGCCAGGAAGAAGATAAGACCTGATGACTGGGTGGAGACTACTCCCCTTTCCTGAAGGCCAACCTTCAATGATGCCTCTGGAGGCAGGATTATGTACCTGGCTAAATTGGCTGGAACAGAGGAGGAATGCCTGGAAGAAGATAAGAATTGATGACTGGGTGGAAGACTACACCCTTCTGCTCCCCTCTAGGCAGCCTGTCTTCCAACGAACATGGCTGACTGACAGCTGCCCCTTCGGAAAAAAAGGGACTCAGAGGTATATATAGCTGTCCATGCTTTGGTTTGGTCGTCTCTTGACCCACCGCCATTTCTGCACCGGACCCTGTCCAGGATCAGCGCGCCATCCTGAAGAAACTCGCTGGACAGCTGGACCCCTGGTGGTGACTCTCTCCCTCTCTCTCATTCTTCCCACTTTCTTACCCTTTTTCTACACTTTTCTCTCTCATTCTTTCTTACCACTTCCTTACCACTTTTCTCTCTCTTTCTTATACCTTCTTTTCCTCTCTCCCTCTTTTGCCTGGCTCTATATTTTTGCCTGTGTCAATTGTCGAATTGTCCTGGTTTGGGCCAGCATAAAGGTGATTTTCTGGTTTGTACTTTTGCTTTCAGCTAAGTTTCTTGTAAGTAGTTGCACTTGCTGAAATTAACAGCAAGTTTCTCAGACAGTGTCTGCTTCTAGGACTGACAACACTCGATGTTTAGAGTTACTGATAGAGACTGGTATGCAGAGCCAAGGACACTGCTCAGCTCTGAGGAACATTTTGCCCTCCAGAAGGAGTAAAGAAGTCCCACCTGAACCCCTCCTTTGGGGAGGCCCGAGACCAGATAGATGCCAGAACTGACCAAACAGAGTATTCCATCCCATACACGTCATACTCAGCATAAATTTGAGGGATCACGAGGGTCAAACTCTCCTCCTGCTCTTCCTTTTCCGGTTCCCTGTTTGCTTCGGCATCCTGGGAGGATTCCGTCCATTCGTCTGCCTGTGGTCCTGATCTGTGCCAGCCTGAATCTGTGTGTTCCTGCCTCCAGCTCCCCACTGCTGCTGACCCCAGGAGTCCAGGCTGGACTTTCCCAGGGCTGCCCTGCAGCCTCGGTGGTGACGCGAGAGTTATTGGGGGAAAGGGAGGAGGAACGTGATATCAATTTTTTCCTGTATATTTGTATATATTTAGTAATTTTTTCTATTTATCATTACCGTTTCATTAAAATTGTGTAGTTTAGTTTCCAACCCATAAGTCTCTCTCCCTTATTCTCTCTCCTTTCTTTATCAGGGAGGAGAGGGGGATTAATAGAGAGCATCTGTTATTCGGTTTAATTGCTGGGCCAGTGTTAAACCTTGACACAAATAAAATCTGCTTGCACCCGACCCTTTTCTACAGTTGGACTTTGTTTCACGTATCCAAAACAAAAATAAATTTTAATGTTACCTTGGACCATAACAGGAAGCAATCTAGGAGGTTCCTTGAGTGTGTGGAGGATAACTTCCTGACACAGCTGGCAAGTGGGCCTACAAGGGAAGGTGCCTTGCTAGACCTACTGTTCACAAATGGAGAAGGACTGGTGGGAGATGAGGCAGTTTGAGGCTGTCTTGGGCATACCAAACCACGATATCACAGAGTTCTTAATTCCTGGAAAAGTAAGGAGGGAAGCCAGCAAAACCACTACCATGGAATTCCAGGGGAAGACTTTTGCCTGTTCAGCAGACGGGTTGACAGAGTCCCTTGGGAGGCAGTCCTGAAGGACAAAGGGGTTCAGGAAGGCTGGACTTTGTTCAAGAAGGAAGTCTTAAAGGTATAGGAGCAGGCTGTCCCCATGTGCTGGAAGAGGAAAAATTTTCACTATGAGGACAGTCAGACATTGCAATGGTCTCCCAGGGGAAGTGGTAGATTCCCCCACTTTGGAAAGTTTCAAGTCTCAGCTCAACAGGGTGCCAAGACATCTCACATAAAAAATAATATTAGAAGGGTTGGATCAGATGATCCTTGAGGCCCCTTCCAACCAAACATTCTATGATTCTGTGATTATATGAAATGGCAGGGAAGATGACCACCCTGGCTGAATAGGGAGCTTTTGTTGGGACTCAAAAAAAAAAAGAGGGTTTACCACTTTTGAAATTAAGTCATACAGAGAAAAAATTAGAAAGGCAAAAGTCTAGCTAGAACTCAATCTGTCCACTGCCTTAAGAGACAACAAAAATATTTTTACCAATACATTAACAGAAAGAACCAGGAAGAATCTCCATCCTTTACTGGATGAGGTGGGGGGGGGGAGAACATTACCACCAAGGATGAGGAAAAGAATGAGATACTTAATGCCTTCTTTACCGCAGTCTTTAATAGTCAGATCAGTTATCCTCAGGGTATTCAGCCCCCTGAGCTGGAAGACGGATGAAGAGCAAAACAACCCCCCATAATCCAAGAGGAAGCAGTTAACAACCTGCTATGCCATCTGGACACTCACAAGTCTATGGGGCCAGATGGGATCCACCCAAGAGTATTAAGGGAGCTGGTGGAGGAGCTTGCCAAGCCCCTCTCCATCATTTACCAACAGTCTTAGTTAACAGGGGACATCCCAGATGACTGGAGGTGTGCCAACATGACACTCATCTACAAAAAGGGCCAGAAGGAGGATCCAGGAAACTACAGGCCTGTCAGCCTGACCTCAGTACTGGGGAAGATTATGGAGAGGTCCATCTTCAGTGCACTCACATGGCAAGTGCAAGACAGCCAGGGGATCAGGCCCAGCCAGCATGGGTTCAGGAAAGGCAGGTCCTGCTTGACCAACCCCGTCTCCTTCTATGACCAGGTGACCTGCCCAGAGGATGAGGGAAAGGCTGTGGATGTTGTCTTCCTGGACTTTAGTAAAGCTTTTTACACCATCTCCAACAGTGTTTTCCTAGAGAAGCTGGTGGCTCATGGCACAGACAGGTGTACTCTTCACTGGATTAAAAACTGGCTTGACAGCCAAGCCCAGAGTTGCGGTGAATGGAGTTAAATCCAGTTGGGGGACAGTCACCCGTGGTGTTACCAGGGCTCTAGTCTTTTTCAATATCTTCATCGATGATCTGGATGAGGGGATCGAAAGCACTCAGTAAGTTTGCAGATGACATCAAATTGGACTGGAGCACTGATCTGCCTGACAGAAGGAAAACTCTACAGTGGGACCTGGACAGGTTGGATCAATGGGCCAAGGTCAACAGTATGAGGTTCAACCAGGCCAAGTTTAGGGTCCTGCATTTTGGCCACAACAACCGCAGGCAACACTACAGGCTTGGGGGGGGGAGTGGCTGGAAAGCTGCCTGGTAAAGAAGGACATGGGAGGGTCAGACAGAGAGGGACCTGGGAATTTGGATCGACAGTCAGCTGAACATGAGCCAGCAGCATGCCCAGGTGGCCAAGAGATCCAACATCATCCTGGCCTGTATAAGGAATAGTGTGGCCAGCAGGACCAGGGAGGTGACTGTGCCCCTGTACTTGGCACTGCTGAGGCTGCACCTTGAATAGAGTTCAGTTTTGGGCCCCTCACTACAAGAAGGACACTGAGTTGCTGAAACACGTCCAGATAAGGTCAATGAAGCTGGTGAAGGGTCTAGAGCACAACTGTAATGTGGATACACTGAAAATAATAAAAAGAAAATCAGCAAAATTACATCCCAGCTAGCATGAGGTGGTGCCCCCCCCTCCACACCAGGACCACCTTTCCCCTGTTTACAATCATTAAAATGTATCAAGGCAAATCTCAGACTCCCCTCCTTTGTCAGGACTAAAATGATAAAATGCTAATCAGAATGACTCCTGATAAGCTGCCAGACCAGTAATGCAAATTGGTATCAAATATAAGAACTAAAGAATTCTAGGAGGGAAAAACCTGAATACAAAGGGAAGACTTCCATTTACCAATTTGCAACCTCTGGCAATAATTGATGAGAAGAAGGAACTTTTTTACTATAAAAATTCAGAGGAACAAGGGGAAAATAAGAAGTGAACAGAAGTGAAGTAGCAGCAAACAGCAGAAGCGAAAATAAGCGAAACAACTTCCAGGCAGCTGGAAGCAGAGATTTTCTCCGGAAGGGTGAAAAAGCAACACACTGTTTCCTTTCTCACCTTTTCTTTTCTTAACAGACCTTTGCCAGGGGTGATTAATTTGCTTAAAAACCTGATTTCCCTGCATTTTCTCACACTATTATTTCCTTCCTAAGACTCCTTTCAGCATGGTGTTATTTTCCCTGAAATAAACCATTGTAATACGTTTAAACCATAAAGCTGGTTACTTTTGCAATTTGTAGGATGTATATGTGCAGTGGCTAATATTTCCTCACAAACAAAATATAAAATAACAATAGTTGCAGACTGTGACAACAAGTCTTACGAGGAGTGGCTGAGGGGAGAGCTTATCACTCTCTACAACTACCTGAAAGGAGGTTGTAGTGAGGTGGGTGTTGGCCTCTTCTCCCTAGTGACTAGCCATAGGACAAGAGGAAATGGGTTCAAGTTGTGACAGGGGAGGTTCAGATTGAATAATAGGAAAAATTTATTCACCAAAAGAGCAGTGAAGCATTGCAGCAGGTTGCCCAAGAAGGTTCATGGAGTCACCGTCCTTGGGGGTATTAAAAAAAAATGAGTATACATGGTGCTTCAGGAGATGATATAGTGGGTTACAGTGATGCAGGACTGACAGTTGGACTTGATGATCTTGAAGATCCTTTTGTTGGGTTTGAGTTAAATTTGAAAAT
>JAAWXA010000320.1:12665-33442 GCA_038090715.1 Florisuga fusca | reverse complement strand
GAAGGGAAAGGAGCAGGAGGGGGACATCCCAGGGGGCTCCTGTTGTTTGAGGCAATATCTCAGCATGTGGTTTTTGCTTTGAATTTTGCAGGTGCCACACAAAGCCCTGAGTGGAGCAGCAGCTGGAGAAGGTGAGATGGTTGTGGGCCAGGTCAGCCAGATGTTTAATGTCAGCTCAGTGAAGTCTTTCCCTTTGTGTTTCATACAGTTGTGGTCTTTTTGTTCCACCTTTGAGTTTCTTTTGTTTATTTTCTCTGGTTTGGTTATTAGGGAGGAGAGGGGGATTCCTATAAAAATGTGTTTTTTGTTTATTGTCGGTTCAGTGTTATTCCGTGACAGTTTATATAGATGCACCTGAGGTTTGGTACGTCACTTCCTGTTGGCTCTAGGGAGAGGAGCCCTGGCTTCCCGTAACATCGCGAGATCTTCCGTTCGCCAGGCCCGATCTAACCACAGTGGGAGCTCACAGGACTCTGGACAAACTGGGCTTTCTGTAAGGGGTTGGTGCTGGCTCATGTTGTTAGCATGGAGACAAACACATCACCACTGGGGAGGGTTATATGTGGTGCTTTATTATGAGCGCCCGGGACCCAGGGGTAGGCACCCAAATCTGATTCCCAAATCCGTTACAGCGCGACCGCAATTTATCCCCGAGAATTTCTCAACCTGATTGTATATTCAACAGGTGACCATAGTTTCTAATGCACATGCACAGGTAGATCACTTCATCAGTAATTACCACACCGGTCCTTTCTCCCTCTGGTGGTCGCTCTGGTGGTCGTTGGGATGAAGTAAGTAGTCTTCATCTGATGAAGTAAGACGTCTTCCTCGCTGAGTCCTTTTCACCCCTTGCTCTTGGTTGAAGTCCAGCTTGGGTTTTTCTGCTTGGTCTACTATAACTCCCATAACTCTTGTTCTTGTCTTTGTTTCGTAGACAGGCTCTCTCCTTATGTTTAAACTGTTACCAACTCGACACAAAAACTCATTATAATCCTAAACAATGCACAGCACACTTTTTAATTTATTTTGACCCTAAACCTTGATTAATTATTTGGCCCTAAACCTACTGCTCATCCCAACAGTTTTAACCCTAAACCTACTGCTCAACCCAACAATGTTGGACTTTCTGGTGAGAGATGTGTCTGGTGGTGTTGGGGTTTGTGTTTTGTTTTGCTTTCCCCGTTGCTGCTTTCCTGCTTGTGCAGGGGATGATGAGGAGGAGACCTGTGGCTGCAGGAGGATCCCTGTGGATGGTTGTGGTTTTCCTTGCTGACCCACCGTGGCTTTGGACCCTCCTCCCCTCATCTGCTGTTCGTTATCACAGATGAGGAGGAGGAACTTGGAAGTTTCAGGAACCTCTCACTCAGCTGATGTGGTTCTGTGGCTGATGGGTGCTTCAGACCCCCCTGTTCATTTGAGAGGTAAGTGAAAGGGGTGGTGGCTGGGGAGGGTCTGTGTAGAGGGGTCAAGTTTGGGAGTTGCAGGGTTGGGTTTGAACGTTAGTGTAGGGGAGAGGGCTGTTGAGAAACAGTCCCCTTTGGGTGGCTGATGGGAGCCTGTCACCCCCTGGCATGATGGTGGCAAGTTGCAGGAATGGAATGAGCATTGGGGATGAGGTGGTAGTGAGGGGCTCAGAGATCTGCTTTCTTCTCACAAGCACAGCAATAGTTTTGTGCCTTTTGGGTGCCCTGAATGGTGATGGTTCCAGCGTCCAACTCTGGAAAGTGTGGCTGAGTGGGACCCCACAGGGCTCTCCTGTGAGGCTGGGTCATTGGGAAGAGAAGGGGGTTGGCTGGTGTTGGACTTACTCATGGACGTGTTTTTTTTGTTTTTTTTTTTTTTTTTTTTTTGTTTTTTTTTGTTTTGTTTTTTTTTTTTTTAATATACAGGTGGTGAAGATGAACCTTTCAAGTCCAGAAACATTTCAGTCAACCAATGTTGCTTTCTCTGCTGCCCAGGGCTCTGAAGTTCCAGACCTATCTAAAAGATAAGTTGAGGCACCAAGGGAGTGGAGGGGCTGGGCACAGGGGTCGAGGTTGGGAACTGCAGAAGTTGTTGTAATTGTGTAGTTTTTGTCTGTCTTGGGTGTCTTAGAGCTTCCTCAGGCCTTGATGTCCTCTTTGTCCTCATGGCGCAACTCTGTCATATTGAGCATCATCCTCAGGGTCTAGAAGACCTTCAGTCATCATCCTACTGCCTGCTGGATCCTTCTTTTCTTGCATCTTGCAGCTTTCTTGAGGGCAATTTTTTTGTCGTGTTGTTCATGACTGAATCAGCATCTCTGGTAATGAATTTTCCCAGACTGCAACTTGTTCTCTGCATCCTTAGGTCTTGATGCCAGTCTTGCACATCTGTCATGTCAGTTTGAACAGTAAAAGAGTTCTATGACACTTGATGCCACCATGGGGCCTCCTTGCCTCACCCTTGCATCCCTGTAGGTCTTCTTGGCCAACTTCTTGGAGCCTGGAGTCATTCTTCTTGCTGAGGGTTTTCTCTTAATGTTGAATCTTGGGGTTTGCAGTGGTGTCTGGGGTTGGTCTGTGTTTGGGTGTATAAGAGACAGGAGCTGCTCTGCCCAGAGTGTAGAGTTGGGGGATATTGGAAGAGCCATAAGGGTCTCGGGGTGATGTTTGTGTGCCTGGAGGTTTCAGGCCCCAGTTGTAGAGTGATCTTAGGTGGAGGTCAGGCTGGTTGGGCAGTTGCTTTGATGTTTAGTGAACCCTCATAGGAGGGTTTTTTCCTGTGTGATGCAGGAGATAGACCCTCAGAGGCATTAAGGGTTGTATGTGCAGGGCCTTAAAGTTTTGGGGATGGTTTTGTTAATGGCATGATACAGTAGTAATCTAGATGGGGTTTCTAAATGGGATGGAGATACCTGGAATTGCCCAGCATTCCAGGGACTTGGTGTCTGGAATGTGTCTTTCAGATGCAAAAGACAAAGGTGCAAAGGGGGGAAAGGGAGAAAGGAGAGAAAAGGGGGAGAGGGAGAGGAATGGACAGAAACCTCTCAGGATGCTGAGGCAAACAGGAACAGCTGAAGAAGGGCAAAGGTGAATCTTGTCCATTCCTAAAGGAGGGCTGGAGGGGGGACCTTTTAACTCCTTTTCTCTTTCCAGAGCACAAGATGTTCCTCAGAACCCAGCAGTGTCCTTGGCTCTGCAGACCATTCTCCAGCTGTAACTATAAACATCTCAGTGTCATCAGTCCTAGGAGCAGACACTGAGAAACTTGCTGTTAACTTCAGCAAGTGCAGCTGCTTGGGAGAGACTTAGCTGAAAGAAAAATTAAAGAATTAGCTTTATCCTGGCCTAAAACAGGGCCCCTGCGAACATAAGCCCCCCTCCAACCAGCTACCTCACACAAGACCCACCCATCCAGCCTGAGAATTGTAAGCAAACCTCAAAAGCCATGGAATACAACAATACAAAAGAGCCACTGAGCATAAGACCCCCCCAAACTGGTACCAAACCAAAATCCTGCCAAAAGCCACCAAGCACAATCCCCCCCCCAGAACATCCACTGAGCACAAACATTCTCAAAAGACAAAAATCACACCAAAAGCAACAAAACCAAACACTAGCCCAACAGAAACATCAAAAAACTAAGCCCCCTTGGAAGTGTCCCTGATAACACAGGCAATACCACAGCTCCCCCCCCAAGAACAAAAAAAAAGCATGAGAACCCCCCACCCTCCACAACCCAACAAGAAAAAGCATTTCTTCCTCCTTTGCAGTGCTCCCCAAAACTACACTCATAAACACAGACACATCCCAAACATCTCCAACCCAGGAAAAACAAAAAGTGCCTCATAAACAAAATTAAGTAAAAGCCACACCTGAAGCAACAAAACCAAACAAGATCAACATGAGCACTGAAAACCACAACAAACAATAACCCCAAAAAACTCTAATAGGAAAAAAATCTCCCTCTTCTTCCAAGGCACCAAACTACAGAGGTGTGTTTGCCGATTGAGGATGGAAATGAAACTTGGACACCAGGGTGCAAAGAGCAGGCATGTTTCACTGGTGATAACTGAGTAATACAGACAAATAAAAATACAGAACAAAGTCCCTAAAGCAAACAGATAGAAAATACACAGGTTGATGCATCAAGTCATTACTACGTCAGAGGAAGGACAGCGATGAAGAGAGATCCATCCCCACTTGCAGATGTTCCCATCACCGCTCCCACTCATTCTCTGCTTTCTCTTTCTGGAATCTTTAATAAAGCTCTTAGCTATTTTCTAGCTTTTGTTTCTCAGATTTTCTAAAAACGTGTCCAAAATCATGTCTCTGGCAAAAAAAAAATGCTAGAAGAGAGATATTAGGCTGTCACAGCTTCAATCCTTAAAGCACTTGCGGTGAATGTTGCTTCGTGTTTTTCTTCCACAATGGGTAATATTAGAAGAGAGAAGCAGTTTCTCAGTGCTGGAGAGTTTGTTTCGCTTCTCAGCAATCCTAAGGCACGTTTAGCAGTGCAGAAGAGAAAAATGTCCTAGATGTCAGAAAAGGTTCTCACATTAGTAAAAAGTTGAAAAGAATGATATTCCAAATTCCTCTCTCTCTGGAATCTTCTATAAAGCTCTTAGTTATTTTCTAGATTTTTTTCTCAGATTTTTCTACGAATGTGTCCAAAATCATGTCTCTGGCAAAAAAAAATGCTAGAAGAGAGATGGTATACCGTCAGAGCTTCATTCCTTAAAGCAGTTGCTGTGAATGTTGCTTCGGGCTTTTTCTTTCACAATGGGTGATGTTAGAAGAGAGAAGCAACATTCACAGCAACTGCTTTAAGGAATGAAGCTCTGATGTTATACCGTCAGAGCTTCATTCCTTAAAGCAGTTGCTGTGAATGTTGCTTCGGGCTTTTCTTTGACATGCGGTGATGTTAGAATTGAGAAGCAGTTTCTCGGTGCTGGAGAATTTGTTCCGCTTCTCAGCAATCCTAAGGCACATTTTGCAGTGCAGAAGAGAAAAATGTCCTAGATGTCAGAAAAGGTTGTCACATTAGTAAAAAGTTGACAGGAATGATATATTCTCAAATTCTTCAGTCCTTGAGACAGTTTTAAAGCTCTAAGCTATTTTCTGCATTTTCTCAGATTTTCTAAAAATCTGTTCAAAATCATGTGTCTTGCAAAAAAAAAAAACTAGAATAGAGATGTTAATCTCTGACAGCTTCAATCCTTAAAGCACGTGCTGTGAATATTGCTTCGGGCTTTTCTTTGACATGCGGTGATGTTAGAAGAGAGAAGCAGTTTCTCGGTGCTGGAGACTTTGTTTCGCTTCTCAGCAATCCTAAGGCACGTTTTGCAGTGCAGAAGAGATAAATGTCCTAGATGTCAGAAAAAGTTGTCACATTAGTAAAAAGTTGACAGGCATGATATTCCCAAATTCTTCAGTCCCTAGGATGTTTTTAAAGCTCTTAGCTAATGTCTAGACTTTGTTTGTCAGATTTTTCTAAAAATGTGTCCAAAATCATGTTTCTGGCAAAAGAAAAATGCTAGAAGAGAGATGTTAATCTCTGACAGCTTCAATCCTTAAAGCACTTGCTGTGAAGAGACAGGCTTCGGGCTTTTCTTACACAATGGATGATGTTAGAAGAGAGAAGCAGTTTCTCGGTGCTGGAGAGTTTGTTTCGCTTCTCAGCAATCCTAAGGCACGTTTAGCAGTGCAGAAGAGCAAAAAAGGGTCCAGATTTCAGGAAAGTTCACACTTCAGTAAAAAGTTGACAGGAACGATATTCCCAAATTCTTCTGTCCTTGGAATGTTTTTAAAGCTGCGAGCTGTTTTCTAGACTTGGTTTCTCAGATTTTTCTACAAATGTGTCTAAAATCATGTTTCTGCAAAAAAACATGCTAGAAGAGAGATACTAAGCTTTCACAGCTTCAATCCTTAAAGCACTTGCTGTGAATGTTGCTTCGGGCTTTTCTTTCACAATGGGTGATGTTAGAAGATAGAAGCAGTTTCTCGGTGCTGGAGACTTTGTTTCGCTTCTCAGCAATCCTAAGGCACGTTTAGCAGTGCAGAAGGGAAAAGAAGTCCTAAAAGTCAGAAAAGGTTCTCACATTAGTAGAAAGTTAACAGGAATGATATATTCTCAAATTCTTCAGTCCCTAGGATGTTTTTAAAGCTCTTAGCTAATGTCTAGACTTTGTTTCTCAGATTTTTCTAAAAATGTGTCCAAAATCATGTTTCTGGCAAAAAAAAATGCTAGAAGAGAGATAATCTCTGAAAGCTTCAATCCTTAAGGCACTTGCTGTGAATGTTGCTTCGGGCTTTTCTTTCACAAGGGGTGATGTTAGAAAAGAGAAGCAGTTTCTCGGTGCTGGAGACTTTGTTTCGCTTCTCAGCAATCCTAAGGCACGTTTTGCAGTGCAGAAGAGAAAAATGTCCTAGATGTCAGAAAAGGTTCTCACATTAGTAAAAAGTTGAAAAGAATGATACTCCAAATTCCTCTCTCTCTGGAATCTTCTATAAAGCTCTTAGTTATTTTCTACATTTTTTTCCTCAGATTTTTCTAAAAATGTGTCCAAAATCATGTCTCTGGCAAAAGAAAAATGCTAGAAGAGAGATGGTATACCGTCAGAGCTTCATTCCTTAAAGCAGTTGCTGTGAATGTTGCTTCGGGCTTTTTCTTTCACAATGGGTGATGTTAGAAGAGAGAAGCAACATTCACAGCAACTGCTTTAAGGAATGAAGCTCTGATGGTATACCGTCAGAGCTTCATTCCTTAAAGCAGTTGCTGTGAATGTTGCTTCGGGCTTTTCTTTGACATGCGGTGATGTTAGAATTGAGAAGCAGTTTCTCGGTGCTGGAGAATTTGTTCCGCTTCTCAGCAATCCTAAGGCACGTTTAGCAGTGCAGAAGAGAAAAAAGTCCTAGATTTCAGGAAAGTTCTCACTTTAGTAAAAAGTTGACAGGAATGATATTCCCAAATTCTTCTGTCCTTGGGATGTTTTTAAAGCTCTTAGCTATTTTCTGCATCTTGTTTCTCAGATTTTCTACAAATGTGTTCAAAATCATGTTTCTGAAAAATAAAATGCTAGAATAGAGATATTAGGCTGTCACAGCTTCAATCCTTAAAGCACTTGCTGTGGAAGTTGCTTCGGGCTTTTCTTTCACAAGGGGTGATGTTAGAAGAGAGAAGCAGTTTCTCGGTGCTGGAGACTTTGTTTCGCTTCTCAGCAATCCTAAGGCACGTTTAGCAGTGCAGAAGGGAAAAGAAGTCCTAAAAGTCAGAAAAAGTTCTCACATTAGTAAAAAGTTAACAGGAATGATATATTCCCAAATTCTTCAGTCCTTGGGATGTTTTTAAAGCTCTAAGCTATTTTCTGCATTTTCTCAGATTTTCTAAAAATCTGTTCAAAATCATGTGTCTTGCAAAAAAAAAAACTAGAATAGAGATGTTAGGCTGTCACAGCGTCAATCCTTAAAGCACTTGCTGTGGAAGTTGCTTCGGGCTTTTCTTTCACAAGGGGTGATGTTAGAAGAGAGAAGCAGTTTCTCGGTGCTGGAGAGTTTGTTTCGCTTCTCAGCAATCCTAAGGCACGTTTAGCAGTGCAGAAGAGCAAAAAAGGGTCCAGATTTCAGGAAAGTTCACACTTCAGTAAAAAGTTGACAGGAACGATATTCCCAAATTCTTCTGTCCTTGGAATGTTTCTTCTATAAAGCTCTTAGTTATTTTCTCCAATTTGTTTCTCAGATTTTTCTACAAATGTGTCCAAAATCATGTCTCTGGCAAAAAAAAATGCTAGAAAAGAGATACTAAGCTTTCACAGCTTCAATCCTTAAAGCACTTGCTGTGAATGTTGCTTCGGGCTTTTCTTTCACAATGGGTGATGTTAGAAGATAGAAGCAGTTTCTCGGTGCTGGAGACTTTGTTTCGCTTCTCAGCAATCCTAAGGCACGTTTAGCAGTGCAGAAGAGAAAAAAAGACCCAGATTTCAGAAAAAGTTGTCACATTAGTAAAAAGTCGACAGGCATGATATTCCCAAATTCTTCAGTCCCTAGGATGTTTTTAAAGCTCTTAGCTAATGTCTAGACTTTGTTTCTCAGATTTTTCTAAAAATGTGTCCAAAATCATGTTTCTGGCAAAAAAAAATGCTAGAAGAGAGATGTTAATCTCTGAAAGCTTCAATCCTTAAGGCACTTGCTGTGAATGTTGCTTCGGGCTTTTCTTTCACAAGGGGTGATGTTAGAAGAGAGAAGCAGTTTCTCGGTGCTGGAGACTTTGTTTCGCTTCTCAGCAATCCTAAGGCACGTTTTGCAGTGCAGAAGAGAAAAATGTCCTAGATGTCAGAAAATGTTCTCACATTAGTAAAAAGTTGAAAAGAATGATACTCCAAATTCCTCTCTCTCTGGAATCTTCTATAAAGCTCTTAGTTATTTTCTGCATTTTGTTTCTCAGATTTTTCTAAAAATGTGTCCAAAATCATGTCTCTGGCAAAAGAAAAATGCTAGAAGAGAGATGTTATTCCATCAGAGCTTCAATCCTTAAAGCACTTGCTGTGAATGTTGCTTCGGGCTTTTCTTTGACATGGGGTGATGTTAGCAGAGAGAAGCAGTTTCTCGGTGCTGGAGAGTTTGTTTCGCTTCTCAGCAATCCTAAGGCACGTTTAACAGTGCAGAAGGGAAAAAGAAGTCCTAGAAATGAGAAAAAGTTGTCACATTAGTAAAAAGTTAACAGGAATGATATATTCCCAAATTCTTCAGTCCTTGGGATGTTTTTAAAGCTCTTAGCTATTTTCTGCATCTTGTTTCTCAGATTTTCTAAAAATCTGTTCAAAATCATGTGTCTTGCAAAAAACAAAGCTAGAATAGAGATGTTAGGCTGTCACAGCTTCAATCCTTAAAGGATCCTTCAATCCTTCCTTCCTTGCTGTGGAAGTTGCTTCGGGCTTTTCTTTGACATGCGGTGATGTTAGAAGAGAGAAGCAGTTTCTCGGTGCTGGAGACTTTGTTTCGCTTCTCAGCAATCCTAAGGCACGTTTAACAGTGCAGAAGGGAAAAATGTCCTAGATGTCAGAAAAGGTTCTCACATTAGTAAAAAGTTGAAAAGAATGATACTCCAAATTCCTCTCTCTCTGGAATCTTCTATAAAGCTCTTAGTTATTTTCTACATTTTTTTCCTCAGATTTTTCTAAAAATGTGTCCAAAATCATGTCTCTGGCAAAAGAAAAATGCTAGAAGAGAGATGGTATACCGTCAGAGCTTCATTCCTTAAAGCAGTTGCTGTGAATGTTGCTTCGGGCTTTTTCTTTCACAATGGGTGATGTTAGAAGAGAGAAGCAACATTCACAGCAACTGCTTTAAGGAATGAAGCTCTGATGGTATACCGTCAGAGCTTCATTCCTTAAAGCAGTTGCTGTGAATGTTGCTTCGGGCTTTTCTTTGACATGCGGTGATGTTAGAAGAGAGAAGCAGTTTCTCGGTGCTGGAGAATTTGTTCCGCTTCTCAGCAATCCTAAGGCACATTTTGCAGTGCAGAAGAGAAAAATGTCCTAGATGTCAGAAAAGGTTGTCACATTAGTCAAAGGTTGACAGGAATGATATATTCTCAAATTCTTCAGTCCTTGGGATGTTTTTAAAGCTCTAAGCTATTTTCTGCATTTTCTCAGATTTTCTAAAAATCTGTTCAAAATCATGTGTCTTGCAAAAAAAAAAAAGCTAGAAGAGAGATGTTAATCTCTGACAGCTTCAATCCTTAAAGCACGTGCTGTGAATATTGCTTCGGGCTTTTCTTTGACATGGGGTGATGTTAGAAGAGAGAAGCAGTTTCTCGGTGCTGGAGACTTTGTTTCGCTTCTCAGCAATCCTAAGGCAAGTTTAGCAGTGCAGAAGAGCAAACAAGGGCCCAGATTTCAGGAAAGTTCACACTTCAGTAAAAAGTTGACAGGAATGATATTCCCAAATTCTTCTGTCCTTGGGATGTTTTTAAAGCTGCGAGCTGTTTTCTAGACTTTGTTTCTCAGATTTTTCTACAAATGTGTCTAAAATCATGTTTCTGCAAAAAAAAATGCTAGAAGAGAGATATTAGGCTTTCACAGCTTCAATCCTTAAAGCACTTGCTGTGAATGGTGCTTCGGGCTTTTCTTTCACAAGGGGTGATGTTCGAAGAGAGAAGCAGTTCCTCGGTGCTGGAGACTTTGTTTCGCTTCTCAGCAATCCTAAGGCACGTTTAGCAGTGCAGAAGGGAAAAGAAGTCCTAAAAGTCAGAAAAGGTTCTCACATTAGTAAAAAGTTAACAGGAATGATATATTCTCAAATTCTTCAGTCCCTAGGATGTTTTTAAAGCTCTTAGCTAATGTCTAGACTTTGTTTGTCAGATTTTTCTAAAAATGTGTCCAAAATCATGTTTCTGGCAAAAGAAAAATGCTAGAAGAGAGATGTTATTCCATCAGAGCTTCAATCCTTAAAGCACTTGCTGTGAATGTTGCTTTGGGCTTTTCTTTGACATGGGGTGATGTTAGCAGAGAGAAGCAGTTTCTCGGTGCTGGAGAGTTTGTTTCGCTTCTCAGCAATCCTAAGGCACGTTTAGCAGTGCAGAAGAGAAAAAAAGACCCAGATTTCAGAAAAAGTTGTCACATTAGTAAAAAGTTGACAGGCATGATATTCCCAAATTCTTCAGCCCCTAGGATGTTTTTAAAGCTCTGAGCTTTTTTCTAGACTTTGTTTCTCAGATTTTCCTAAAAATGTGTCCAAAATCATGTTTCTGGCAAAAAAAAATGCTAGAAGAGAGATGTTAGGCTGTCACAGCTTCAATCCTTAAAGGATCCTTCAATCCTTCCTTCCTTGCTGTGGAAGTTGCTTCGGGCTTTTCTTTCACAATGGGTGATGTTAGAAGATAGAAGCAGTTTCTCGGTGCTGGAGACTTTGTTTCGCTTCTCAGCAATCCTAAGGCACGTTTAGCAGTGCAGAAGAGCATAAAAGGCCCAGACCTCAGAAAAAGTTGTCACATTAGTAAAAAGTTGACAGGAATGATATATTCCCAAATTCTTCAGTCCTTGGGATGTTTTTAAAGCTCTTAGCTATTTTTTGCATCTTGTTTCTCAGATTTTCTAAAAATCTGTTCAAAATCATGTTTCTGGCAAAAGAAAAATGCTAGAAGAGAGATGTTATTCCATCAGAGCTTCAATCCTTAAAGCACTTGCTGTGGAAGTTGCTTCGGGCTTTTCTTTCACAAGGGGTGATGTTAGAAGAGAGAAGCAGTTTCTCGGTGCTGGAGACTTTGTTTCGCTTCTCAGCAATCCTAAGGCAAGTTTAGCAGTGCAGAAGAGCAAACAAGGGCCCAGATTTCAGGAAAGTTCACACTTCAGTAAAAAGTTGACAGGAATGATATTCCCAAATTCTTCTGTCCTTGGGATGTTTTTAAAGCTGCGAGCTGTTTTCTAGACTTTATTTCTCAGATTTTTCTACAAATGTGTCCAAAATCATGTTTCTGCAAAAAAAAATGCTAGAAGAGAGATATTAGGCTTTCACAGCTTCAATCCTTAAAGCACTTGCTGTGGAAGTTGCTTCGGGCTTTTCTTTCACAAGGGGTGATGTTAGAAGAGAGAAGCAGTTTCTCGGTTGTGGAGAGTTTGTTTCGCTTCTCAGCAATCCTAAGGCACGTTTAGCAGTGCAGAAGAGAAAAATGTCCTAGATGTCAGAAAATGTTCTCACATTAGTAAAAAGTTAACAGGAATGATATAGTCTCAAATTCTTCAGTCCTTGGGATGTTTTTAAAGCTCTAAGCTATTTTCTGCATTTTTTTCCCCAGATTTTTCTAAAAATGTGTCCAAAATCATGTCTCTGGCAAAAAAAAAAAGCTAGAAGAGAGATGTTATACCGTCAGAGCTTCAATCCTTAAAGCAGTTGCTGTGAATGTTGCTTCGGGCTTTTCTTTGACATGCGGTGATGTTCGAAGAGAGAAGCAGTTTCTCGGTGCTGGAGAGTTTGTTTCGCTTCTCAGCAATACTAAGGCACGTTTTGCAGTGCAGAAGAGAAATATGTCCTAGATGTCAGAAAAGGTTCTCACATTAGTAAAAAGTTAAAAAAAAATGATATTCCAAATTCCTCTCTCTCTGGAATTATCTATGAAGCTCTTAGTTATTTTCTGCATTTTTTTTCTCAGATTTTTCTAAAAATGTGTCCAAAATCATGTCTCTGGCAAAAAAAAATGCTAGAAGAAAGATATTAGGCTTTCACAGCTTCAATCCTTAAAGCTCTTGCGGTGAATGTTGCTTCGGGCTTTTCTTTGACATGGGGTGATGTTCGAAGAGAGAAGCAGTTTCTCGGTGCTGGAGACTTTGTTTCGCTTCTCAGCAATCCTAAGGCACGTTTAGCAGTGCAGAAGAGAAAAAAAGTCCCAGATTTCAGAAAAAGTTGTCACATTAGTAAAAAGTTGACAGGAATGATATATTCCCAAATTCTTCAGTCCCTAGGATGTTTTTAAAGCTCTTAGCTAATGTCTAGACTTTGTTTCTCAGATTTTTCTACAAATGTGTCCAAAATCATGTCTCTGGCAAAAAAAAAAGCTAGAAGAGAGATGTTAATCTCTGAAAGCTTCAATCCTTAAGGCACTTGCTGTGAATGTTGCTTCGGGCTTTTTCTTTCACAATGGGTGATGTTCGAAGAGAGAAGCAGTTCCTCGGTGCTGGAGACTTTGTTTCGCTTCTCAGCAATCCTAAGGCACGTTTAGCAGTGCAGAAGAGAAAAAAAGACCCAGATTTCAGAAAAAGTTGTCACATTAGTAAAAAGTTGACAGGAATGATATTCCCAAATTCTTCAGTCCTTGGGATTTTTTTAAAGCTCTAAGCTATTTTCTGCATTTTGTTTCTCAGATTTTCCTAAAAATGTGTCCAAAATCATGTCTCTGGCAAAAAAAAAATGCTAGAAGAGAGATGTTATACCATCAGAGCTTCATTCCTTAAAGCAGTTGCTGTGAATGTTGCTTCGGGCTTTTCTTTCACAAGGGGTGATGTTAGAAGATAGAAGCAGTTTCTCGGTGCTGGAGACTTTGTTTCGCTTCTCAGCAATCCTAAGGCACGTTTTGCAGTGCAGAAGAGAAAAATGTCCTAGATGTCAGAAAAGGTTCTCACATTAGTAAAAAGTTGAAAAGAATGATATTCCAAATTCCTCTCTCTCTGGAATCTTCTATAAAGCTCCAAGCTGTTTTCTAGACTTTGTTTCTCAGATTTTTCTAAAAATGTGTCCAAAATCATGTCTCTGGCAAAAAAAAATGCTAGAAGAGAGATATTAGGCTTTCACAGCTTCAATCCTTAAAGCTCTTGCGGTGAATGTTGCTTCGGGCTTTTCTTTCACAATGGGTGATGTTAATCTCTGACAGCTTCAATCCTTAAAGCACTTGCTGTGGAAGTTGCTTCGGGCTTTTCTTTGAAAATGGGGTGATGTTAGAAGAGAGAAGCAGTTTCTCGGTGCTGGAGACTTTGTTTCGCTTCTCAGCAATCCTAAGGCACGTTTAACAGTGCAGAAGGGAAAAGAAGTCCTAGAAATGAGAAAAAGTTGTCACATTAGTAAAAAGTTAACAGGAATGATATATTCCCAAATTCTTCAGTCCTTGGGATGTTTTTAAAGCTCTTAGCTATTTTTTGCATCTTGTTCTCAGATTTTCTAAAAATCTGTTCAAAATCATGTGTCTTGCAAAAAACAAAGCTAGAATAGAGATGTTAGGCTGTCACAGCTTCAATCCTTAAAGGATCCTTCAATCCTTCCTTCCTTGCTGTGAATGTTGCTTCGGGCTTTTCTTTCACAAGGGGTGATGTTAGAAGAGAGAAGCAGTTTCTCGGTGCTGGAGACTTTGTTTCGCTTCTCAGCAATCCTAAGGCACGTTTAGCAGTGCAGAAGGGAAAAGAAGCTAAAAGTCATTTTAGAAAAGTTCTCACCTTAGTAAAAAGCTGACAGGAATGATATTCCCAAATTCTTCTGTCCTTGGGATGTTTTTAAAGCTGCGAGCTGTTTTCTAGACTTTGTTTCTCAGATTTTTCTACAAATGTGTCTAAAATCATGTTTCTGCAAAAAAACATGCTAGAAGAGAGATATTAGGCTTTCACAGCTTCAATCCTTAAAGCTCTTGCGGTGAATGTTGCTTCGGGCTTTTCTTTGACATGGGGTGATGTTAGAAGAGAGAAGCAGTTTCTCGGTGCTGGAGACTTTGTTTCGCTTCTCAGCAATCCTAAGGCACGTTTAGCAGTGCAGAAGAGCAAAAAAAGGCCCAGATCATTTCAGAAAAAGTTGTCACATTAGTAAAAAGTTGACAGGCATGATATTCCCAAATTCTTCAGTCCCTAGGATGTTTTTAAAGCTCCGAACTGTTTTCTAGACTTTGTTTCTCAGATTTTTCTAAAAATGTGTCCAAAATCATGTTTCTGGCAAAAAAAAAATGCTAGAAGAGAGATGTTATACCGTCAGAGCTTCATTCCTTAAAGCAGTTGCTGTTAGCTATTTTCTGCATCTTGTTTCTCAGATTTTCGAAAAATGTGTCCAAAATCATGTCTCTGGCAAAAAAAAAATGCTAGAAGAGAGATATTAGGCTTTCAGAGCTTCAATCCTTAAAGCACTTGCTGTGAATGTTGCTTCGGGCTTTTCTTTCACAATGGGTGATGTTAGAAGAGAGAAGCAGTTTCTCGGTGCTGGAGAGTTTGTTTCGCTTCTCAGCAATCCTAAGGCACGTTTAGCAGTGCAGAAGGGAAAAGAAGTCCTAGATGTCAGAAAAGGTTGTCACATTAGTAAAAAGTTGACAGGAATGATATATTCTCAAATTCTTCAGTCCCTAGGATGTTTTTAAAGCTCTTAGCTATTTTCTAGACTTTGTTTCTCAGATTTTTCTAAAAATCTGTCCAAAATCATGTGTCTTGCAAAAAAAAAAAGCTAGAATAGAGATGTTAGGCTGTCACAGCTTCAATCCTTAAAGCACTTGCTGTGGAAGTTGCTTCGGGCTTTTCTTTCACAAGGGGTGATGTTAGAAGAGAGAAGCAGTTTCTCGGTGCTGGAGACTTTGTTTCGCTTCTCAGCAATCCTAAGGCACGTTTTGCAGTGCAGAAGAGAAAAGCCCGAAGCAACATTCACAGCAACTGCTTTAAGGAATGAAGCTCTGAAAGCCTAATATCTCTTCTAGCATTTTATTTTTCAGAAACATGATTCTGGACACATTTGTAGAAAAATCTGAGAAAAAAAATGCAGAAAATAACTAAGAGCTTTATAGAAGATTCCAAATTCCTCTCTCTCTGGAATCTTCTATAAAGCTCTTAGTTATTTTCTGCATTTTTTTTCTCAGATTTTTCTACAAATGTGTCCAAAATCATGTTTCTGGCAAAAAAAAATGCTAGAAGAGAGATGTTATACCGTCAGAGCTTCATTCCTTAAAGCTCTTGCTGTGAATGTTGCTTCGGGCTTTTCTTTGACATGGGGTGATGTTAGAAGAGAGAAGCAGTTTCTCGGTGCTGGAGACTTTGTTTCGCTTCTCAGCAATCCTAAGGCACGTTTAGCAGTGCAGAAGAGCAAAAAAAGGCCCAGATCTCAGAAAAGTTCACACCTTAGTAAAAAGCTGACAGGAATGATATTCCCAAATTCTTCAGTCCCTAGGATGTTTTTAAAGCTCCGAGCTGTTTTCTAGACTTTGTTTCTCAGATTTTTCTAAAAATGTGTCCAAAATCATGTCTCTGGCAAAAAAAAAAAGCTAGAAGGGAGATGTTATTCCATCAGAGCTTCAATCCTTAAAGCACTTGCTGTGAATGTTGCTTCGGGCTTTTCTTTCACAATGGGTGATGTTAGTAGAGAGAAGCAGTTTCTCGGTTGTGGAGAGTTTGTTTCGCTTCTCAGCAATCCTAAAGCACGTTTTGCAGTGCAGAAGAGAAATATGTCCTAGATGTCAGAAAAGGTTCTCACATTAGTAAAAAGTTAAAAAAAAATGATATTCCAAATTCCTCTCTCTCTGGAATTATCTATGAAGCTCTTAGTTATTTTCTGCATTTTTTTTCTCAGATTTTTCTAAAAATGTGTCCAAAATCATGTCTCTGGCAAAAAAAAATGCTAGAAGAGAGATATTAGGCTTTCACAGCTTCAATCCTTAAAGCTCTTGCGGTGAATGTTGCTTCGGGCTTTTCTTTGACATGGGGTGATGTTCGAAGAGAGAAGCAGAGACTTTGTTTCGCTTCTCAGCAATCCTAAGGCACGTTTAGCAGTGCAGAAGAGAAAAAAGACCCAGATTTCAGAAAAAGTTGTCACATTAGTAAAAAGTTGACAGGAATGATATTCCCAAATTCTTCAGTCCCTAGGATGTTTTTAAAGCTCCGAACTGTTTTCTAGACTTTGTTTCTCAGATTTTTCTAAAAATGTGTCCAAAATCATGTCTCTGGCAAAAAAAAAAATGCTAGAAGAGAGATGTTATTCCATCAGAGCTTCAATCCTTAAAGCACTTGCTGTGAATGTTGCTTCGGGCTTTTCTTTCACAAGGGGTGATGTTAGAAGAGAGAAGCAGTTTCTCGGTGCTGGAGAGTTTGTTTCGCTTCTCAGCAATCCTAAGGCACGTTTAGCAGTGCAGAAGAGCAAAAAAGGGCCCAGATTTCACGAAAGTTCACACTTCAGTAAAAAGTTGACAGGAATGATATTCCCAAATTCTTCTGTCCTTGGGATGTTTTTAAAGCTGCGAGCTGTTTTCTAGACTTTGTTTCTCAGATTTTTCTAAAAATGTGTCCAAAATCATGTTTCTGAAAAATAAAATGCTAGAAGAGAGATATTAGGCTTTCAGAGCTTCAATCCTTAAAGCACTTGCTGTGAATGTTGCTTCGGGCTTTTCTTTGACAATGGGTGATGTTAGAAGAGAGAAGCAGTTTCTCGGTTTTGGAGAGTTTGTTTCGCTTCTCAGCAATCCTAAAGCACGTTTTGCAGTGCAGAAGAGAAAAATGTCCTAGATGTCAGAAAATGTTCTCACATTAGTAAAAAGTTGAAAAGAATGATACTTCCCAAATTCTTCAGTCCTTGGGATGTTTTTAAAGCTCTAAGCTATTTTCTGCATTTTCTCAGATTTTCTAAAAATCTGTTCAAAATCATGTGTCTTGCAAAAAAAAAAAACTAGAATAGAGATGTTAGGCTGTCACAGCTTCAATCCTTAAAGCACTTGCTGTGGAAGTTGCTTCGGGCTTTTCTTTCACAAGGGGTGATGTTAGAAGAGAGAAGCAGTTTCTCGGTGCTGGAGACTGTTTCGCTTCTCAGCAATCCTAAGGCACGTTTAGCAGTGCAGAAGGGAAAAAGAAGTCCTAAAAGTCAGAAAAAGTTGTCACATTAGTAAAAAGTTAACAGGAATGATATATTCCCAAATTCTTCAGTCCTTGGGATGTTTTTAAAGCTCTTAGCTATTTTCTGCATCTTGTTTCTCAGATTTTCTAAAAATCTGTTCAAAATCATGTGTCTTGCAAAAAAAAAAGCTAGAATTGAGATGTTAGGCTGTCACAGCTTCAATCCTTAAAGCACTTGCTGTGGAAGTTGCTTCGGGCTTTTATTCACAAGGGGTGATGTTAGAAGAGAGAAGCAGTTTCTCGGTGCTGGAGACTTTGTTTCGCTTGTCAGCAATCCTAAGGCACGTTTAGCAGTGCAGAAGAGCAAAAAAGGGCCCAGATTTCAGGAAAGTTCACACTTCAGTAAAAAGTTGACAGGAATGATATTCCCAAATTCTTCTGTCCTTGGGATGTTTTTAAAGCTGCGAGCTGTTTTCTAGACTTTGTTTCTCAGATTTTTCTACAAATGTGTCTAAAATCATGTTTCTGCAAAAAAACATGCTAGAAGAGAGATACTAGGCTTTCACAGCTTCAATCCTTAAAGCACTTGCTGTGAATGTTGCTTCGGGCTTTTCTTTCACAAGGGGTGATGTTAGAAGAGAGAAGCAGTTTCTCGGTGCTGGAGACTTTGTTTCGCTTCTCAGCAATCCTAAGGCACGTTTAGCAGTGCAGAAGAGAAAAATGTCCTAGATGTCAGAAAAGGTTCTCACATTAGTAGAAAGTTAACAGGAATGATATATTCTCAAATTCTTCAGTCCCTAGGATGTTTTTAAAGCTCTTAGCTAATGTCTAGACTTTGTTTCTCAGATTTTTCTAAAAATGTGTCCAAAATCATGTCTCTGGCAAAAAAAGAAATGCTAGAAGAGAGATGTTATTCCATCAGAGCTTCAATCCTTAAAGCACTTGCTGTGAATGTTGCTTCGGGCTTTTCTTTCACAATGGGTGATGTTAGAAGAGAGAAGCAGTTTCTCGGTGCTGGAGACTTTGTTTCGCTTCTCAGCAATCCTAAGGCACGTTTAGCAGTGCAGAAGGGAAAAGAAGGCCCAGATTTCAGAAAAGGTTCTCACATTAGTAAAAAGTTGACAGGAATGATATTCCCAAATTCTTCTGTCCTTGGGATTTTTTTAAAGCTCTGAGCTATTTTCTAGACTTTGTTTCTCAGATTTTTCTACAAATGTGTCCAAAATCATGTTTCTGGCAAAAAAAATGCTAGAAAAGATGTTAGGCTCTGTTAGGCTTCAATCCTTAAAGACTCAGAAGTATCTGGGACAGTGAAAGGGAAATTGACTGGTGGAGTCACACCCTTTCGACCCCAAAGGAATACCAGAAGCAGACAGAGCCTCCCTGTCCCTCCAGCCATCAGGCAGTTGACACAAACCAGGGAGATTGTGGGGAATGGAAACAGGTCCCACATCGGAGAGGTAAAGGAATCCCCTCCCAACCTCCACCAGCCCCCCAGGTGCCCTCAGAGAACGGATACGGGGCCCTGGACTCAGAGGATCAGGCACAGGACAGACAAGAGGAAGATCTGGCTGGAAGGTCTCCTGTTCACCCCACATCTACCAGATGGGTTAAAACTTCAGCTACAAAGAAGAAAAGAAGTGGTTGTAGTTGGTGATTCCATCTGAGGGGAACTGAGGGCCCTACGTGTCAACCGGACCCATCCCACAGGCAGGTCTGCTGCCTCCCCGGTGCCCGGGTGAGGGGTATCAGTAGGAGATTCCCCCAGCTAATCCGGCCCTCAGACCATTATCCACTGCTGGTGGTCCAGGCTGGCAGTGAGGACATTAATGGAAGAAGTCCCAGGGTGATTGAGAAGGAGTTCAAGGCGCTGGGTGGATCAGTGGATGGGACAGGAGCACGTCGTGTTCACCTCCCTTCCTGCAGCAGAGGGGATGGATGAGGAGAAGGGCAGGAAAACCCTCTCATCAGGAGGTGGCTGAGGGGTTGGTGCCATAGGAGGAACTTTGTGGTTTTTGGCCATGGGACAAATTTCAGCATCCCGGGTGGGCTGCATCTATCTAACAGGGGATAAAGGACTCTAGGCCAGAAGTTGTCAGGGCTGGTAAGGAGGCTTTAAATTAGGTTTGAAGGGGGAAGGGGTTGAATTTGGTCTCTCCAGGAAGAAGCCGAAGGGGAGACAGCCCAAAATAAGAGACAAGCCAGCAGCCCAGCTGAAGGGGCATGGACACCAATGCACGCAGCATGGGCAGCAAACAGGAGGAGCTGGAAGCCACCGTGCAGCAGGAAAGCTGTGATGTAGTGGCTATCAGGGAAACGTGGTGGGATGACTCCCATGACTGGAGTGCTGCCATGGGTGGCTACAGGCTCTTCAGAAGGGACAGGCAGGGCAGGAGAGGTGGAGGGGTAGCTCTGTATGTTAGAGAGTCCCTTGACTCTGTAGAAGTTGAAGTCAGTAACAATAAGGTGGAGTGCCTGTGGGTCAGGATCAGGGGGAAGGCCAACAAGGCTGATATCCTGGTGGGAGTCTGGTACAGACCACCCAGTCAGGAGGACGAGGGTGATGAATTATTCTACAAACAGCTGGCAGATGTTTCGAAATCGTCAGCCCTTGTTCTCGTGGGTGACTTTAACCTGCCAGACATCTGCTGGGAACTCCACACCGCAGAGAGGAGGCAGTCTAGGAGATTCCTGGAGTGTATTGAGGATAATTTCCTGCTCCAGCTGGTAAATGAGCCCACCAGGGATGGAGTCCCGCTTGACCTTCTTTTCACAAACAGAGAGGGGCTGGTGGGAGATGTGGTGGTTGGTGGACACCTGGGACTTAGTGATCATGAAACAATAGAGTTTCCAATACTCAGGGATACAAGGAAGGTTGTCAGTAAAACCTCTGTGTTGGACTCCTGGAGGGCAGATTTTGGCCTATTCAGAAGACTAGTTCAGAGTATACCCTGGGAAACAGCCCTTGAAAACAGAGGGGCCCAGGAGGGATGGTCGTACTGCAAGGAGCAAGTTTTGAAAGCTCAGGAGCAGCTGTCCCGGTGTGCCGAAAGGCGAGCTGGTGGGGAAGGCAACCGGCCTGGCTGAACTGGGAGGAGAGTCTGAAAGAAATTAGGGGTAAGAAGAGGGCCTACCAGTTATGGAAAAAAGGGGTAACTACCCAGGAGGAATTTAGGAATATAGTCAGGTTGTGTAGAAAGAAAATTAGAGAGACAAAGGCACAACTTGAACTGAATCTCGCCACCTCTGTGAAGGACAACAAGAAATCCTTCTCCAGATATATCAATGGCAAGGAAAACATTCATTCTGCACTGGACATGGGTGGGAATATAGTTGTCAAAGATGAGGGAAAGGCTGAGGTATTTAACACCTTCTTTACCTCAGTTTTCAACAGTAAGAGAGGTTATCCTGAGGACAGCAGGCTTCTGGAGCTTATAGAAGGTGACAAGAATCTGAACAGCCCCCCTGTAATCCAGAAGGAAACAGTCAGTGACATACTGAGCTGCTTGGACCCCCACAAGTCTGTGGGACCGGAGGGGATCCACCC
>JAAWXA010000320.1:0-12348 GCA_038090715.1 Florisuga fusca | reverse complement strand
CCAGACTTTGGATTTAGGGCGCTGTGATCGGATGTGCCCACGGCCACCGCAGCAAAAGCATGTAATGGTTGATTCATGAGGGTGTTTGGTGTTAGTAGGACGTAACGGGGCTAATGCTGCGAAGGCTTGCTGCTGTGCTTGCATCAGATGTTTCCCTACACCCTGTATTGCTTCCACTAACATTGCCTGGGTCCCTACTGGGATTTTTACCATTCTCTCTAGCATGTCCTCAATTGTTGAATTGGCCGGCATGGTAGAAATTATGTTTCTTGTAGGCCCATTGCTATTTTCAAGCACACACTGACAGAGCAATGCACCTTTCATCCACTCTGGCACAAAGGCATGATTAATTGCATCAGTGAGTCTATCTATAAATTTTGCAAATGGTTCTTCTCTGCCTTGCTTAATTGACATATAGGATGGAACAGCTGGTGTAGTTCTGACTCTACTTAAAGCCTCCTTCGCAAGGCTCATGGACTGCCTGAGTCTGTCTGGGCCCAATTGTACTTGCGCGTCGATAGTAGCAAAGGTGCCGGTACCCATAAGCTGATCAACAGTTATACCATACATATGATCATTCTGATCTCTAGGAATGTCCACGAACCTCTGACACAGTCAATGCCAATGAGACTGCGAGAGCATTAAAGATGACTGAGTAGTGATCATCCTTATTATTCCTTTTATATCCTCAGGAAGCAACAATCCTGACCCCCAGATATAATTTATCAGTTGCTTGACCGGTTCGCCATGCAGTCCACATTCATTAACAGTAGCTCTTAATTGAGTTAATAACTTCCAATCTAAAGGGCCATAGTGTGCTTCTATATTTCCCTGATTGTCCGTGTCATATGTCACAGGGAAAGCTTGCGGGATGGTTTCAATATCTGTACACAAATCATAATCTTTATTCTGGATAGCGTCCTTTTGAATTTGCGACCAATTAACCCTTAAGATCGATTCTGCAATTCCTGTTGTATTAGGAAGTTGAGGCGGGGTTGGAGCGGAGCTGCAGCCGCCTGCGCTGCCGCGGGGGGGGAGAGGGGAGCGGCGCGCCCCGGCAAGATCGTTCGCACCGGATGATGACGTACACCGGTCGGAACCGCCCATGCCGGAAGATGATTCTCGAGGAGCTTCCGGCTCCCAGCTCAGTATATTTCCGGCACTCGGAGGATGCGTCGTGGTCAGAGACGCTGTTCTCGGGAGGAGCGGGCGCGGACGCGGTTAAGCATGCCGGAATGCCGCCGGAATTCTGAGCAATTTGTATGCCCAGTATGTTTTTGCCTTCTAAGTTTGCCGTGGCGACCGCGGTAATTTTCTTTTCAGTGCGATAACATTGCAAGCAGTTTATGACTGTACGCCACGGTTTCATTAACTTCCGCGCTGTTTTATCCGCGCTTGTTCCACAAAATATCGGTAAACAGCCTATGCTCACGGCCATGTTAAACGCGCTGAAGGGTCCTTTTTAAGATCTCTAACTTTTACTGGGCGTTTCTATAAGAAGCTTATAAATAAGTTCAGGGCTACTTCGTTCTCCATAGCTTGACCACGCCTTTCTTGGTACAACTTATAACCGTGTAGCATTTTGTACCTGTGCCGGCAGCGATTTTCGGAGCCAGTAGCCCAGTCCCGGGGGTTCGCGAGTTTCTCAATTCTGCTCAGGCTGGAGCAGCAACCTACGCCAGGGTCACTGCTGCTTTCTTGTCCTGCCGAAATCGGTCTTTTCACTTACACGATTGCAGGTTCCCTGAGTTCAACTCCGTGTTCAGGGCGCCAGTTGAAGAGGCGGCATAGGGGAAGACTCGTACAATCCATATGATTGATAAACAAGCTTCAACTTTATTGCGCAGTTACAATGCTTATATAGTGGTCGTGTGAACACACCCCCCAGCCACCTCGCACCAACATAACTTATTACTGGACACCCGGTGTGTTTACCTATAGAGAGTGAATCCCAGCTGTGTAAGGTCACTAGTAAGGTCCGCTGTAATTGGCCTTAGATAAGGGATTTTATACACAGACATGGAATTGTGCACACCCTGATTCCAGGGCATTCTACAACATTCCACAACAAATTAGTTACCACAAAACTTATTATTTTGAGGTAATTTTACTTACTGTATGAGAATATATTACGGTTTATGATCAGTGGATATATAATTTGTATGTAACAAGACTAATTAAGAACTTAGTTTATCTATTCCTGTCCTAAGATTCTATGTGATTTCATTTTCTTTCTGAGGGCAGACTTCATTTTGTCATCATCTGATTTCTGAATTTATGGCTTTATGGACTTAATGTTAATCCTGTATGTTGCATCAGGGAATAATGCATAATGACTGCATAATAATTGTGATAATTTGCTAAGACACAGATTTATGTTTAATGGACTAGTGTTTCATCATGTATGAGTAGAACATTACTTTGGTTCCCAGGTTCTGTCTAGAATACTGGCATCTGAGCACTTGCTATTCAATAATTCAGGGTCACATCTCCTCAAAAATACAATTCAAAATGTTAGCAAGACTTCATGATAAACCTCATTTTATAAACTCTTTCTACACTGATATCTGCATCATTTGTATGGCACTTCTCCAAATAAGTGGTTAGTTTTGTCAAGCTGGGATGTATTATGCTTTTGACATTTGTTTTTACACACTTCATCAGAACTCAATTTCTTTAAGAATTAAAGTCTGCTAAGTGTTTTGTGGGTCCTTTGATGCAACTGAAAAATGTACTAAATGTCTGCAGCTTCCAGAGCCCAGCCAAAGAGAGTTCTTCACATTTCCTGTTGGGATGGGAGTAGCTTGATTTCAACTACAGCACATGGTCTGTAACCTGTTATGAGAAGAGGGGAAGACAAAGATCCCAGAAGATGAGAATTTTTATCCAGATACATGGCAGGTAATAACATATAGTGTGAATTTTATTTAATATGCCTATGTTTATGGCTGTGAACAGAAAGACACTGCTTTTACAAGAAAGAAATTAAATGTGAAGATAATATTGAGATATTGATACAAAATTACTCTGACATAAATTTGAGTCAATAGTTATTTGAATTGGCTTACCGAAGAAAAGAGTGATGAGGACATCTACTTTCTTGTTTCAGTATTGTTTCCTTCAAACAAAATGAGTAAGTCTCAGATACCATGGGACTGAATTAAAAATAAATAGATCAAAACAATTTAGAAAAATAATTTCTTAATTTTTTTCTATTCAGAGCTTTTAGGATATATCTACACTATGATTTCAATCATTTTCCACCAAAAGTGAGAATCTAAAATAATAATATGGGAATTTCCCATCTCAAAAATCTTCATTTTTTCTGGAGCAAGGAAGTAAAAATAGCAGTATACAGCTGTAATTACACTAGTATAATATGGGTAGTTCAGTGATCACAGAATCACAAAATGGTTGAGGTTCGAAGGGACCTCTGGAGGTCATCAGGTTCCAAGGAGGAGAACACCCCAATCTCCCTGGGCTGCCTGTGCTCAGTCACCCTTACAGCATGATCTCTTAGTTTTGTTTACATATTAACCAAGTCATGGACAACTATTCATAATCAGTTTAACGAAACACTGCTGGATGGCTTAGCAGTGACTGTTGTTTTCAAATGGGATCTTCATCATGATACTCTCAACTGTCTGGTATGCTATCTTATTTCAATTATCTTTAAAAATATGATAATCAAACTTGTGGCTATATCAGTATTAATGAGTTCTACTTCAAAATTTTGAACTTCCAAAGAAATAAGAACATGCAAAAAATAACACTGTTGAGGAAGGGCTGATATTTTAGAACAAATATTGTCTTACTATCATCATCACTTGCTAGCATCATTTGCCCAGATAAACTGTGGTCACACCCTCTCAGGAAGTGTTCAAGGCCAGGCTGGATGAGGCCTTAAGCAACCTTGTCTAAATGAGAGACATCCATGTGCCTAGCAGGGAGGTTGGAGTTGGTGATCCCTAAGGTCCTTTCCAACCTAATCCATTCTGTGATTCTATGATCACAGTTATCTCACTGAAGAACACATATGTACACTGACTGATTTGGCACTTACTGTAACTATTTTACTGAAGTTTCAGCTGGAACATGTAGAATTCCAGCCCAGAAATTAGAGATGTAAGTTACTGGGCATTGTGTCATGTGGAGTTCAGGGTTTCATAGAATCATAGAATCCTAGGGGTTGGAAGGGATCTTGAAAGATCATCTAGTCCAACCCCCAAGTTGAAACTTTTCGCCAGGTAGTTTCCTTCCTCTTGCACTAACAAGCATACACATACTCAACTAAACATACACATGGGGACAAATACCTACAGATACATGCAAATACATGCAGGCACACAGAAAAGCAAAAAGTAAATTCCTTCCGTGTAGTACCAAAAAAAAACCCAACACGTGTAATTTGCTACAACATCATGTCAGGTTTGCTTACTTTCTATTGGCTCCACCACCCCCCAGGTGCCCTTAGAGAAGAGATACGAGGCCCTGGACTTAGAGAATCAGGCAGAGGACAGACAGGAGGAAGATCTGTCTGAAAGGTCTCCTGCTCGTCTGCTGTCTACCAGACGGGTTACAACATCAGCTACAAAGAAGAAAAGAAGGGTGGTTGTAGTTGGTGACTCCCTTCTGAGGGGAACTGAGGGCCCTCTATGTCGACCAGACCCATCTCACCGGGAGGTCTGCTGCCTTCCTGGTGCCCAGGTGAGGGATATGTCGTGATCCGAGTTATTATTTTAATATTTTGTTTATGAGGAAATCTCAGCCTCTGCTTCAGAGACGACGCATAGAATTGCAGGCTAACACGTTTTAAAACTTAAACAAGTTACGAGGATTTATTTTTAGGGAAGGCACAGAGAATTAAGGGTTAAGGGGAACCGGGAGAGAAGAGACCAGTTCCTTACCGCGTCGCTGTAGCAGTGTGAAGGAAAAAAAAACAAACACCGCTCCGTTTTTTTTTGCTTTAGCCAGGGTCCTGCGTCGGTCTGCGAAGTTCCCTGACTTCCATGATTTCGGTCCGAGGCTACTGCTGGTTCATGCGTGGCTTTCTCCGTGGTGTGGGCTGGCAGGATCCAGGCAGGCTTCTTGCAGGCTTCTGGCAGGCTTCTTTTCAGGGGTATTTTTATAATGAAAAATGGGGAGCGAGCCCCCCCCTTTTTTGCCCCCTCATGCGAGTTACTGGTAAACCCTTTTTTCCAGAGGAGCATTCTTCCGAGACAAGTTATCAGTCGATTTAGATATGTTAATTTTCTATTGTCTAGCCCAAAATTCCAGGTGCCAGCAGACTGGTTTGCCTGTTTACCGTCTTTGGATATGTAAATGCGTTTGACATGTAAGCTTAAGGAAGAAACTTGCTCAAGAATAAATTATTTTTTAAAGGGTTCACATCAGGATATTAGTAGGAGACTCCCTCAGCTAATCCGGCCCTCAGATTATTATCCACTGCCGGTAGTCCAGGCTGGCAGTGATGACATTATTGGAAGAAGTACCAGGATGATTAAAAAGGACTTCAAGGCCCTGGGTTGATTAGCTGATGGGACAGGAGCACAAGTGGTGTTTGCCTCACTTCCTGCAGTAGAGAGGATGAATAAGGAGAGGAGCAGGAAAACCTATTGCATTGATAGGTGGCTGAGGGATTGGTGCCATTGGAGGAACTTTGGGTTTTTTGACTATGGGCCTAATTTTAGCATACCAGGTGGGCTGCATCTATCTAACAGGGGAAAAAGGACTCTAGCCCATAAGTTGGCGGGGCTGATAAGGAGGGCTTTAAACTAGGCTTGAAGGGGGAAGGGATTGAAACTGGGCTCTCCAGAAAGGAGCCCAAGGGTGGACAGCGCAAGTTAAGAGACAAATCAGCAGCCCAGCTGAAGTGCATGTACACCAATGCACGCAGCATGGGCAACAAACAAGAGGAGCTGGAAGCCACCGTGCAGCAGGAAAGATATGATGTAGTTGCTGTCACGGAAACGTGGTGGGATGACTCCCATGACTGGAGTGCTGCCATGGGTGGCTACAGGCTCTCCAGAAGGGACAGGCAGGGTAGGAGAGGTGGAGGGGTAGCCCTATATGTTAGAGAGTCTCTTGACTCTGTAGAAGTGGAAGTCAGTAATAATACGGTGGAGTGCCTGTGGGTCAGAATCAGGGGGAAGGCCAACAAGGCTGATATCCTGGTGGGAGTCTGTTACAGACCGCCCAATCAGGAGGACGAGGGTGATGAATTATTCTACAAACAGTTGGTGGATGTTCCGAAATCGTCGTCCCTCGTTCTCGTGGGTGACTTTAACCTGCCGGACATCTGCTGGGAACTCCACACAGCAGAGAGGAGGCAGTCTAGGAGATTCGTGGAGTGTATAGAAGATAATTTCCTGCTCCAGCTGGTAAATGAGCCTACCAGGGATGGAGCCCCACTTGACCTTCTTTTAACAAACAGAGAGGGGCTGGTGAGAGATGTAGTGGTCGGTGGACGTCTGGGACTCAGCGATCATGAAATAATAGAGTTTTCAATACTCAGGGATACAAGGAGGGTTGTCAATAAAACCTCTGCGTTGGACTTCCGGAGGGCAGATTTTGGCCTGTTCAGGAGACTAGTCCAGAGTATACCCTGGGAAACAGCCCTTGAAAACAAAGGGGTCCAGGAGGGATGGACATACTTCAAGGAGCAAGTTTTGAAAGCACAGGAGCAGGCTGTCCCAGTGTGCCAAAAGGCAAGCTGGTGGGGAAGATGACCGGTCTGGCTGAACAGGGAGACTTTGAAAGAAATTAGGGTTAAGAAGAGAGCCTACCGATTATGGAAAAAAGGGCTAACTACTCAGGAGGAATTTAGGAATATAGTCAGGTCATGTAGAAAGAAAATTAGAGAGACAAAGGCACAATTTGAACTGAATCTCGCCACCTCTGTGAAGGATAACAAAAAGTCCTTCTACAGATACATCAGTGGCTAAAGGAGGGGCAAGGAAAACATTCATTCTTTACTGGACGTGGGTGGGAATATAGTTGTCAAAGATGAAGAAAAGGCTGAGGTATTTAACACCTTCTTTGCCTCAGTTTTCAACAGAAAGACAGTTTATTCTGAGGACAGATGGCTTCTGGACCTTATAGAAGGTGACAAGAATCTAAACAGCCCCCCTGTAATCCAGAAGTAAACAGTCAGTGACCTGCTGAGCTGCTTGGATCCCCACAGGTCTATGGGACCAGATGGGATCCATCCAAGGGTGATGAGGAAGCTGGCAGAAGAACTCGCCAAGCCTTTCTCTATCATCTACCAACAGTCCTGGCTCACTGGGGACATCCCAGATGATTGGAAGTTGGCCAATGTCACGCCAATCCACAAAAAGGGCTGAAAGGAGGACCCAGGAAACTACAGGCCCGTCAGCCTGACCTCAGTGCCTGGCAGGGTTATGGAGCAGATCATCCTCAGTGCAATCACACAGCACCTGCAGGATGGACAAGGGATCAGACCCAGCCAGCACGGGTTTAGGAAGGGCAGGTCCTGCCTGACCAACCTGATCTCCTTTTATGACCGGGTGACCCGTCTGGTGGATGAGGGGAAGGCGGTGGATGTGGTCTACCTAGACTTCAGCAAAGCCTTTGACACCGTCCCCCATAGCATTCTCCTGAAAAAGCTGTCAGCCCACAGCTTGGACAGGAGCACCCTGTGCTGGGTTAGGAACTGGCTGGAGGGCCGGGCCCAGAGAGTGGTGCTGAACGGGGCTGCATCCAGTTGGCGGCCGGTCACCAGTGGTGTCCCCCAGGGATCAGTGTTGGGCCCAGTTCTGTTTAATATCTTTATCGACGACTTAGACGAAGGGATTGAGTCCATCATCAGCAAATTCGCTGATGACACCAAGCTGGGAGGAAGTGTGGACCAACTCGAAGGCAGGAGGGCTCTGCAGAGGGACCTGGACACACTAGAGAGCTGGGCCGATTCCAACGGGATGAGGTTCAACACGGCCAAGTGCCGGGTCCTGCACTTTGGCCACAACAACCCCATGGGGAGCTCCAGGCTGGGCACAGAGTGGCTGGAGAGCAGCCAGACAGAGAGGGACCTGGGGGTTTGGATTGACGAGAAACTGAACATGCGCCAGCAGTGTGCCCAGGTGGCCAAGAAGGCCAGTGGCATCCTGGCCTGGATCAGGAACAGCGTGGCCAAGAGGTCCAGGGAAGTGATTCTGCCCCTGTACTCAGTCCTGGTGAGGCCACACCTCGAGTCCTGTGTCCAGTTCTGGGCCCCTCAGGTCAGGAAGGAGATTGAGGTGCTGGAGCAGGTCCAAAGGAGGGCAACCAGGATGGTGAAGGGACTCGAGCACAGATCCTGTGAGGAGAGGCTGAGGGAGCTGGGGCTGTTCAGCCTGGAGAAGAGGAGGCTCAGGGGAGACCTCATCACTCTCTGCAACTCCCTGAAAGGAGGTTGGAGCCAGGGGGGGGTTGGTCTCTTTTCCCAGGCACCTCTCAGCAAGACAAGAGGACACGGTCCCAAGTTGTGCCGGGGAGGTTTAGGTTGGATATTAGAAAGAATTTCTTTCTGGAGAGGGTGATCAGGCATTGGAATGGGCTGCCCAGGGAGTAGTGGATTCTCTGTCCCTGGAGACATTTAACCAGAGCCTGGATGTGGCACTCAGTGCCATGGGCTGGGAACCACGGGGGGAGTGGATCAAGGGTTGGACTTGATGATCTCACAGGTCCCTTCCAACCCAGACAATTCTGTGATTCTATGAAAATCATGTGTCTGGCAAAAAAAATGCTAGAAGAGAGATGTTAGGCTGTGACAGCTTCAACCCTTAAAGCACTTGATGTGAATGTTGCTTCGGGCTTTTTTTTTACATGATGTGATGTTAGAAGAGTTTAAAAGTATCTTTGAGATGCCCCCTTATCTTTGCTTTTAATATTCCTAAGCAATGTTTCTCGAATCAGCAGATCTAAACCAAATAGATGGCTGGAACAGCTCCCACAGTAGGAACAGGTTGACAGGAATGATACTTCCATATTCCTGTTTTCACTCCATCTTTTTTTACAACTCTAGTATTTTCCAGTTTTCTACTTGTCAGCATCAATCTAAATGGTTCCATCATCGTGTTCCTAGCTGGAGGAGAGATACCAAGCTTTGGCACCTTCAAGCTCTAAAGCAAATGATGTGAATGTAGTTTCGGGGTTCCCTTTTACCTGGGAGGACACTAAAAGTGTCTTGGACACACCCGCATCCTTTTGCTGTGACATCCTCAGTCTCTAAGGCAATTGGGGTCAATATTGCTCTGGGGTCTCTGGTGAGTGGGACGTTACTCCAATCGGAAGGTGCAGGGGGAAGCTCTTTGCTCCATCCCTGCCCCCCAGAACCTCCGTCTCTGCCTCTCAGGTTGCCTCTGATGGCTCCGGACACGTCTCCTCCTCGCTGGGGCTCCCGCGGGAGGTGCTGGAGGAGGAGGATCCTGGCTGGAGAATCGGCCACCCGAAGGGTTTTAGGGATCAATCCCCCGTGCCCCCCCCTCACCCGACCCCCCCAACCCCCTCCTGGCCATCCCGGTACAGCCGGGACCCCTCTGTGCACTGGGGGGACCTCCCGACCCGGAGCACACGGCCACGGGGGTGCTGGGGGTGCCCCCCCAGGAGATGCTCTGGGGCACCTGGTGAAGGGCCGGGGGGGCGAAAGAGGAGCTTTCCCTTCAGGTTTTTTTGAGGGAGGGGGTGTGGCTTTGGGGGGTTCCCAGCACTTTGGTGAGTTCTCAACCTTTTTGGGGTCCCCATCTCTTTGGGGTTCTCACCGCTTTGATGGGTTGCCAACGCTCTGGGGGGGGATCCCATTCCTTTGAGAGGTTCACATCCCTTTGGGAGTGGGGTCCCCGTTATTTTGAGCTTCCCATCCTTCCTGGGTTCCTTGTGACAAGCCGGAGGGAGCAGTGGCTGAGGATGATGCTCACGGATGTTTTGGGGGGGGGACTGGGCGCTCTAATTTCACAGGGGTGCAGCTTGGAAAGGGGAAACACAGAAATAAAATGTGCCCCCCCTCAGATGTCCTAACCTGGGAGGGGAGTTGGAGAGAGTACAAAGCGGGGGGCAGGTGGGTGGCAGGGGGACTGCTTAGAGAAGGAGAAGGGGGGGCTGGAGAAACAGGGAGACCAAAAACCTGGAATGTGCCACCCCCTGGCAGCCACTCCCCCACTGTCGTTCGAAAGGGCTCAGAAAACTCTGAACGAATGCAACTGACAAGAGCACACACAGAGTGACCACGGAAAACTTGGGCTGGCCCTGACCCCCACCTGCCACAGCACCACCAGCAATCGGGATACGGGTTTGTATTTTACCAGAAACCGGGAATATTCCACCCCTCGGCGGCCGCTCTCCTGCCCCACAGATCCCCGTCCCCTAGGGGCTCATTAGGGGCAGGAAAGGTGCCGCTCCCCCTGTGTTGGCATCTTCCTCCTCGGGTGTTCTCTCGCGCAGGGGGTGGGTGCGGGCAGGGGGGGTTCTCTGCGGGATGGGGGTGCTGTGGGTGTGCCCCTTCCCTCCGCGCCCATCTCGGCCGCTTTATTTAAATGAGATGCAAATAAAGCGCCCTCGCTCCGCCCACGTGGCTGCGATTTGCGCGGAGGGGGGCGGGGCCATGCAAATAACTCAGGGGCCGTGTGTAAAGGGTTCTTCAGCCACCTCTTCCGCGCATGCGCCAAGGCAAGGCGCTCCTCTCTATGCTCCCCCAGTCCCTAGAGCGTCCTCGCCGCCTCCATCCCCGGGCGCCCCGCCCGCCCCATTCCGTCCCGCCCTCCTCCAACGCGAGCCTTGTCGCTTCCCCCTTCTTCTGTCGCGACTTTTTACTTTTTAGTAAAAAGTTGTCAGGAAAGATATTCCCAAATTCCTCTCTCTCTGGAATCTTCTATAAAGCTCTTAGCTATTGTCCTGGTTTGGGCCAGGATAGGGTGATTTTCTGGTTTGTACTTTTGCTTTCAGCTCAGTCTCTTGTAAGTAGTTGCACTTGCTGAAATTAACAGAAGTTTCTCAGACAGTGTCTGCTTCTAGGACTGATAACACTTGATGTTTATAGTTACTGCCAGAGACTGGTATGCAGACTCAAGGACACTTCTCAGCTCTGAGGAACATTTTACCCTGCAGAAGGAGTAAAGAGGTCCCACCTGAACCCTCCTCTGGGGAGGCCCGAGACAAGATAGATGCCAGAACTGACCAAACAGAGTATTCCATCCCATACACCTCAGACTCAGTATAAATTTGAGGGATCACGAGGGTCGACATTTTTTTTCCCCTCTTCTTCCTGCCCTTCCTGCCTTCCTTCACGGGTTCCCTGTTTGCTTTGGCATCCTGGGAGGATTCCATCCGTCCATCTGCCTGTGGTCCTGATCCGTGCCAGCCTGTGTTCCTGCCTCCAGTTCCTGACTGCTCCTGACCCCAGGGTCCAGCCTGGACTCTCCCAGGGCTGCCCTGCAGCCTCCGTGGTGACGTGAGAGTTATTGGGGGAAAGGGGGGAGGAACGTGGGATCAATCTTTTCTTGTATATTTGTATATATTTAGTAATCTTTCTTATTCATCATTACTGTTTCATTAAAGTTGTGTAGTTTAGTTTCCAACCCGTGAGTTTCTTTTCTTTATTCTCTCTCCTTTCCTTATCAGGGAGGAGAGGGGGATTACTATAAAAATCTGTTATTCGGTTTAATTGCCGGGCCAGTGTTAAACCGTGACAGATTTATTGGCGCCCAACGTGGGGCTCGAGCTAATTGGCTCGAGTCCAATTTAGATTTTGACTCATGTGCCTGAATAGTTTGAATTCCAACTCCAGTACCAATATGGCTTCGCCGATTGGGAATCAGACCTCTTTATTTGGAAATTTCACAGGGTTGGAGATTAAACCAATTGTGCCATACCTTTGGACTTCAGGGTATGTGATATGTGGTTTTGCTGCTGGGATTAGTGTTGCTATGTGGCATATGTGTCGTAAGAAGTGCTTAAGAACCATTGTTCCATTATGCTCCTTAATACTGATGTATATCATGGTGCATGGTGCAGTAGTGTTTCACAAAGAGATAAAAAACTTCGTTAGTAATTACAGTTTCAGCCTTCTTTTGAGGAAATGTACCACTCGTGGCCTGATTTCAACGGATTCTATACAAAATGGCATTATGCTTATTATAATTTTGAATCTCCTGCTTGTTGTAGTCAATGTTTATCAGGCATTTGTGAATAGTTTAATGTATCATCATATGCTGGTGAGAAGTAAGCAGCCTGCAGTTAGGGGAGTCAGGTCACCTCGTAAAGAGAGCCCCTCCACTTCTGCCTCTGCAGCCGCTTCTCGCCCCCCCTCACACAAGGGCACAACTCAGACACGGCCGGCGAGCATTGACTACAACA
>JAAWXA010000319.1:10626-23286 GCA_038090715.1 Florisuga fusca | reverse complement strand
CCCAACCTCAGAGAACCCAAAGCATTCTCCAACCCTTTGCACCCCACCAGCCACCAGGGATTGCTCCATTGTACATTTGTAAAATTTTATTGAGTATCTTTTTAATAAAACCAACCAACAAGTGATATCAGACCTAAGGCTAGTGAGCCCCCACCCAGATTTGCAGCCACAACCATCTGGACACTGAACTGTAAAGACAAATTTATGGGTCTAAATGTCTCCAACAAACATCCTAGTGGAATCGAATTCTTTTCACCTCAAAATGACAGAGCTCACGTTTTCTTTCCAAGTCCCACTGCAAAGGTATAATAAAATGCTCCACATGGGTGCTTCCCTACCAAAAAAAGAAACAGACATGCTCCCATCCTGCCACATCCCTTGAGGAGTGCCTCACTTCCTCCTTTTGCCTTATTATGTAAAAAAAAAAAATAAAAAAAATCGCTTAAAGATGTCCAAGAATGGAAACTGTAAAGGTTGGAAATGTGGTGACCTTGACCATTTCCCTTCATTTCTGGTGATCTGGTGATGAGAGATGAGATTGTAGCTCTGGTAAAAACTCTTCTCACACTGGGAGCAGCTTTAGGGTCGCTCACCCCTGTGGAGCTGCTGATGTCTCAGCAAGTGGGAGCTTTGTCTGAAGCTCTTGGAGCAGTGGGGACACGAGTAGGGTTTCTCTCCTGTGTGGATGAGACGATGGCTGATGAGATCAGAGTTCCTGGCAAAGCTCTTCCCACAGTCGGGACACTTGTAGGGACGTTCACCCCTATGGATCCGTAGGTGTTGGGTGAGACTCGAGCTGGATGTGAAGCCCTTCCCACACTGGGGACACCTGTAGGGTTTTTCCTCAGTGTGGACATGTTGGTGATTAATCCAAGAGGTGCTATTGCTGAAGGCTTTCCCACAGTGAGTGCAGGGATACAACTTCTCTCCTGTATGGATGAGGTGATGCTTTGATAAACTGGAACTCTGGGAAAACTCCTTCCCACACTCCAGACACTTATAGGGTTTCTCTCCTGTGTGGATGCGGTGATGGTGTGATAAATGGGAACTCTGGGAATACTCCTTCCCACACTCCAGACACTTATAGGGTTTCTCTCCTGTGTGGATGTGGTGATGCTGTGATAAACTGCAACGTGTAGTAAACTCCTTCCCACACTCCAGACACTTATAGGGTTTCTCTCCTGTATGGATGTGGTGATGCTCTGATAAACTGGAACTCCGGGTAAACCTCTTCCCACACTCAGAACATTTAAAGGGTTTCTCACCCGTATGGATCCGTTGATGCAGGATAAAAGCTGATCTCCTGCTGATCTTTCCCGCAGTCAGGGCAGGTGTAGGACATGGTGCCTGTGTGATGGTGTCACCCTTGGACCAGATCCGAGCTGTCACTAAACCGTCTCACACAGTCAGGACATCTCTGGGGTCTCTCACCCCAATGGATTTTCTGGTGGTGGAGATGGGCCCAGCAGATCCTAAACCTTCTCCCTCGTTCCTCGGTGATGTCAAATTTTTCTCCTGGATGGATCCAATGATGTTTCAGCAGTCTCACACTTTGACCAAAATCTGTCTGATCCTTGGGGCACCCAGAGAGGTTTTTGCCCAGATGGAGTCACCCCGTGTCTGTGAAAGAAGTCATAGTACAGGGATAAAGTAGGGCTGGGCTTTTTGTTTGGTGGCGGCAGCCAAAACCTACATCAAACATACTCTGGGCAAAAATGGATTATGAGGTGGAATAGGGAGGTTACCCATAGAGTTGGACACCCACTGATGATACATTATTTCATCTTAAGGAGCTACACTGGTACCCAAAACCCAACGGGCCCATTGTGTGGGGCAGGGGGTGCTGGGGTTTTGAGCCACTCCTGTCTTGAGCTGTGATGACACAATTGTACTGACACTGCAAGAGGTAATTTAGGACTCCCCCATTACTGTCTTAAACCCCTGGGGTGATTTTGAGGTCTTATATCTCAATCTACCACTTCGGTGGTTCCCCATCATGGTACCAAATCCCCGCCATGACCTTGGGATTCCCCTATCACACCCCCATCCAGGATGAGCTGCCACCCACTGGGATGAGTCTCCTGACATGTTTTGGGAGTCCCCGACTGTGGCTCCTGAGCTGTGCAATTATTAAGTCCCCTGGAAGGACTCCGGGGTTGCCATTGTTACCCCTGGCTCCAGGGTGATTTGAGGGTCCCCAGCTGCAGCCCCCAAACACTCGGGATGACTTTGGGGTCTCCTATCACAGCCCTGCCCACCAGAATGTATTGGGCTCCCCCCAAGTTGTTTGGAGGGAGATAAAATAACAGCTCCTCTACCCTCCAAAGGAGTTGGAGGCTCTCCAATCCCACCAGCCCTCACTCCAGGGATAAGTATAGTTGCCCCTCTCACCCATCCTCCCCACCCTCCCCATCTTGTGCTGCAAACCCCCAGTTTGGGCAGTACTGGGATAACCACCCCCCTCCCATCACCTCCCATCACCTCCCAGTACCTGCAGGGGGGGCACAGCCCAGGCCAGTGGGGAGGTCGATGCTCTGGTGGTCACCAGTTGGGGGGTCCCAGCTGCGGGTCAGGGGTTGTGGGTGCAGCCCCGGGGCAGCAGAGAGAAACCTCCCAGGAGCTGCAGCGTGATCACAGGAAGCAGCAGGGGGAGGAAGAAAAGGTGGGGAGGGGACTCGGGGGGGAGGGACCTAATCCCAGGGGGTGAGGTTGGAAGTTGGCAGGGAGGGGACACCAGGATTCTGTCCCGGGGGGGTCTATGGATATCAGGCTTGTGGCATGGGTGGGGGCAGGGGACACATCAGAGCTGGGTGGTGCTGACCCAACCTCAACACAAAGCCCGTGGGCCCTGGAGATAAGAGGCTGTTAATTCACTGCTTTCAGGTGTAAACTCAGGGGGACAATGACCAACCCAGTGGGTACTGCCCTGAGGGTTCTTCCTGCATCATTTCCATTTCACACTCAGCTTGTTCCTGTTCATATAAGAGATTTCAATCTAAAATCCTTTTTCTCTTCAAAGAGCCTTGGGTTTTGGGAGGCTGTAGACTCCAAACCTGCGAGACCAAGGGAGATCAGAAGTGTTGTGTTTGGTTCTCCACAGCTCTGGAATGAGGGATCCATGTGACCATGATCTAAAATCCAGGGCAGATGCTCTGACCTGGCCAACCCCAGTGTTCCACAGTATGATCACCAACAATCTCCCTGTAGAGCAGGAAGTTGGACTAGATGACCTTTCAATGTCCTTTCCAACCCAAATCATTCTATGACTGAAGTTTGGGGGCATGGCTTGGCTTCTTCCATGGCTGCCTTCTCCTCCTACCAGTGGGTCCCATCCTACCAGACAATGTTCCCACACCTGGGACCTTCTCCTCCAGTTGCTTGGACCATTGCCTTCCCACTGGAGCCATCGTAATCATCATTAATATTAGCTCCTTCTTATTATTATGCTATTGAATAATTTTTCATTGCAACCTTTGGGTATTCATTCTTTCTCCCTTTCCTCTCCACAGGGATTCCCAGTGATTAAAAACTTTCCAAACTGCAACACTTGTCCAAAGGGGTGTGAGCTTTGGGAATGATCACCTGAAACCCCTTTCATCACTTCCAAGGGTTACACATTTTATCACAGAATCATCACATGAGGAGGGATGAGGAGGGATGTTTGACGAGGGCTTGGAGTGACCAGACAAGGGGGGGAATGGTTTCAGATTTGAAGAGGGCAGACTGAGTTGAGATATGAGCAAGAAACTCTTTGCTGTGATGGAGATGAGGCACTGTCCCAGGTTTCCCAGAGAATTTCTTGCTGCCCCATCCCTGGAAGTGTTCAAGGCAAGGTTGGAATGGTCTTTGAGCATCCTGGTGATTCATGGTTCTACAGGCAGAAAAAGTGAAGGTTATGGGCTGTGTAAAATACCCCCATGAGTCTCAAAGGGGGGGATTTGTTGTTGAAAGAAAAGGGTTAACAGCCACAAAGGGTATTCCAGGCTTAAAACCTGAAGGGCTGGTTTAATGGGGGTGGGGAGGAGGGAATGGGAGGACACACTTCCTGATCTGATCACAAAACACAGACCTCAGGAGCCTGGAGATAAGAAGCTGTTGAATCAGTGCTTTCAGGTGTAAATCAGGAGGACAATGACCAAGGCAGCCTTTACTGCCCTGGAGATTCTTCTTTGTCTTGGTCTGCAGAGCAAACCCTAATGTCTTCTCCAAAGGCCTCAGGCTTTGGGGAAATGTTTCCTGGCACCTTTTCTGGGCAGAACTTAATAAACCAAATATCTCTGCTCTGGGTGGGGATTGGTTTTTTAACAGAGGTTGAAGAACCAGGATTTGGGGATCCCAAGGAACATGGAGGAAATATTTGGAGTGAATCTGAGGCTTCTGAGACTGTATTTGAATTTGATGTGGAATTAAAAGATGGTGGAAGCACAAACCCCCCACACTGGTGACAGGGCAGCAGGAACCAGTGGACAGGGGAGCACAGATCATACAGTCCTGATGTCATTTATTAACTGAAAGAAGTGAAAGTTATGCAAAAAGTCACATTTGGTGAAAAATCACACAAAAGTGGAGAAGGGAGAGATGAAGAATAAAAAAAACCTTGCAGAGCCCTGGCAGGCACAGCCGGTCCCTGCACACATCGGGCCTTTGCCTGTGGCTGCGTGCCTCTTGCACGCCTCGTCTCTGGCACACGTGGCCCTGGTGCGCAGCCGTGCACACCTGAGCTGTGCACTGCCCCTGGGCTTTGCACACAGGGCCTCTGCGCACCCCTCTGAACAGGCAAAGCCTTGCACACCCCTGCCCTGCTGCAGACGTGGCCTTTGCAGGGGGCTTTGTGTGCACGCCCTTGCACGCCCCTTGGCCCTTGCACGCCCCTTGGCCCTTGCACAGCCTTTCCCCTTTCTGCACACAGTCCCCACACCCCCCTTGGCAGGTGCTGAGGTGGCACTTTTGCACATGGGAATGTTAAAAGGATCCGAAATGGCTGGACCCTGGCAGGGAGCTCTGGTACCGGCAGCGGGCGGCCGGGCTGCTGCAGGACATGGGGCAGTGGCTCAGCCTGTACCTGGCCACCCTTGGGCTTGTCCTGGCCAAGGAGCGGGGAGAGGTGACCCTCTGGGGAGCAGGGAGAGCTGCAGCGGGGTGCGGGGAGGCCAGGAGCCCAGGCAGGAGCGGGAAGAGCCGAGCCCAGCCTGGGAGCATGGAGAGCCCAGCCCAGGAGCAGGGAGAGCCGGGCCCATGTTGGGAGGGAGGGAAGAAGGGAGGAGAGCTCTGCCAGCATGCAGGGGAGAGCCAAGCCCAGCCTGGCAGCCAGGAGAGCCCAGCTCAGGGACAGGAGAGCCAGGCACCTCTGGGCAGCAGGCAGAGCAAGGCCAGCCCGGTGCCAGGGGGACAGAGGGGAGACGAGGATCCCCCCATACAAGTGACAGGGCAGCAGGAGCCAGTGGAGAGGGGAGCACAGACCACAGAGTCCTGATGGCAGTTAGTAATTGAAAGAAAGAAAATTTTGGGGGAAAATCACATAAGAAAGAACAAGAGAGAGACACAGAAGAATAATAGGGCTCACATAGCAGTGAAAGAGTAAGAAGTAAAAAAAAACAAGTCTTAATTCTTGGGAAAAAATACCCCAAGTAGGATCCAGCCTGGCCTTGAGACAGGCCTGCAAGATACCTGCAAGAGAGATGGGAGTGATGGGAAGGAGCACTCCCCACAGCTCTCCACAACTTATCTTGATCACAGCATTGAGTGCTGGGTAGAAAAACACTGAGTAGTGATATTCATTGTATTAACATATTAATGAGCTATTACCATACTGAAATACAGACCCATAGAGGGACAGCTGCAAACAAAAAGCCCCTGACCCTTTGAGTGACGTTTTTGAGCATTGCCATTTTGAACAGGAGTGAGGAACCAGTTACCAATCACAGAATCATAGAATGATTTTGTTAGTATGGAGACAAACACATAACCACTCGGGAAGGTTATATGTGGTGCTTTATTATGAGCGCCCGGGAACCAGGGGTAGGCACCCAAATCTGATTCCGAAATCCGTTACAGTGCGACCGCAATTTATCCCCGAAAATTTTGCAACCTGATTGTATATTCAACAGGTAACCATAGTTTCTAATACATATGCATAGGTAGATTGCTTCATCAGCAATTACGACACCAGTCCTTTCTGCGCTTGCGCGCCTCCCTCTGGTGGTCGCTCTGGTGGTCGTTGGGATGAAGTAAGTAGTCTTCATCTGATGAAGTAAGACGTCTTCCTCGCTGTGTCCTTTTCACCCCTTGCTCTTGGCTGAAGTCCAGCTTGGGTTTTTCTGCTTGGTCTACTATAACTCCCATAACTCTTGTTCTTGTCTTTGTTTGTAGACAGGCTCCTTCCTTATGTTTAAACGGTTGCCAACTCTACACAAAAACTCATTATAATCCTAAACAATGCACAGCACACTTTTTAATTTATTTTGACCCTAAACCTTGATTAATTATTTGGTCCTATATCTACTGCTCAACCCAACAGTTTTAACCCTAAACCTACTGCTCAACCCAACAATTTGGGTTGGAAGGGGCCTTAAAGATCCTCTAATTGCAATCCCCTTGCATGGGCAGGAGCACCTCCAAGTAGATCAGATTGGTCCAGGCCCCCTCCAACCTGGCCCCGATCACTTCCAGGGAAAGGGCATCCTTAGCTCCTGCGGACAAGCAGTTCCTGTGACTCACAGCCCTCATGGTAAAGAATTTCCTCCTAATATCTAATCTAGAAACTCACTATTCTAGTTTTAAACTGTCTTGGTTCAGTGCAGTGGTGTTTTGGAAGCAGGGGAGGCCACAAGGGTGTCTCCTGTGAGAAGCTTCTGGAAGCTGCCAGAGTCCCAGTCCTGGCACCACAACCCAACGCCTCTGATCTCTCTTGTTCTATCAGAGCTGGACTCTGCAGCCTCCCAAAACTCGAGGTGCTCTGAAAAGAAAAAATTATTTCAAATGAATTCTGTTCCATGAGCAGAAACAAGGTGAGTGTGAAATGAAAATAAAAGAAAGAACCCTCAGGGCAGTACCCACTGGGCTGGTCATTGTCTCCCTGAGTTTACACCTGAAAGCAGTGAATTAACAGCCTCTTATCTCCAGGGCCCATGGGCTCTGTGTTGAGGTTGGGTCAGCACCACCCAGCTCTGATGTGTCCCCTCCCTGTGCCCATATCACAAGCCTGATGTCCCCAACCTCCCAGGACACAAGCCTGGTGACAAAGCAACACAACCCCCCTGATAACTTCCAACCTCGCCCTCCGGGTCATGCCCTTCCCCTCATTGTGGTGTAAAATGTTTTTGTGCATTTAACCTAAAGTGGTTTTAATAGTTAAAATAATTTCAAATTAAGTGTTATTTAACAAAGTTTGCAATGAAATGGTGAAAGCTTTGTTTAGGATTAATTGCAGAAAAACAAGAAGAGGGGACTGACCACGCCTCCACCAGAGATTTGCAACACATTAAACTTCGGGACTGTGAACTGATCGAACTTGATCACCCCATTGGTCAATTCCCTCAGGACAAGACAGAGCCCCCGAAATGAAAGGCAGTAGGAGACTGAGGCAAGGGGGTTACAAAGTATAAAAGAACTGACTTTGCCTTGTCAAGTTTGCTGCCTTGGTAAGAGCGGAGACTCCCAGGCACCAGAGCTGTTTGCTTGTTTTTGCTTCAATAAATGCTAATTGGTGAGTTAATTGGTGTGTCCTGATTAATTATTGGACAAAATTTATAACAGATGGGTACAGCAATGGGAGCAGAGCAACTGGCAGCATCTGGGCTGCTTCACCCTGGCAAGATGCTGTGTCCCATCCATGTAACCTCTTTGTAAAAGTCCATCAGGTACCTGAGAGTTGGGCCCCAGAAGAATATCCAGAGAACAAGCAGGTGGGTCAGGCTGCTAAGGTCAGTGTGGCTCAGGTGGGTCTGGACTGGCAAGATAAAGGTGAATTATTTTGTATCTTGGTGGGCCCATCAAATCCATCCAGGAGCAGATGAAACACACAGATGGGGTCATGAGGGAGGGGTGGACTGAGCATGGACGTTATTGCACAGCTGATCCATGAATGTGAAACATCTGCTGCAATCAAGCATGCCAAGATGATCTCAAGTAAGTATTCATAGAGAGTTTTTCAAGCCAGAACAAGATATCAATCACACCCAAGGCCATGATGGTTCCTGCTTATGGGATAGTATGTGTTTTGACATCTCAAGGATAGTAGAATTTTTAAAAAATTCAACTACAGGAATTAGCAATAGGGAGAATACGATGATCAGGAATGATGTCCTCTCCATGAAGGAGAAAAAGTGAAAAGTGTAATTATAATAAACATCCAGGAGATAACACACAAAGTACGGAGATTTCTCCTGCATCGGTTTCTCTTAAGAGAAGTGGTGAGAACTGTAATTATTAACAGCCTGCAGGAGGAGGAAATGAAGAAGGAAGGAGATGTTCATTCTGACTGCAGGTCCCAGGTCAGTGTCACCATCAGTGCCACACAGCAAAGCCCAATCATGCCCTTGAACAGGCTCCAGAGATGACAATCCAGCACAATACACAGTGAGGAAGGTGTGAAATCCTACAGCTCTAAGAACAGCTCTCAGACCAAACCAATCGACATGGTGACCAGTGACTCTTAAACCCATACAGGGAATAATTATAACTAATTTGGTTTAACACGCTCTGATCAGATCTGTCACTATCTCAGCACTTTGTGCCCCACGTTAGGCCCAAATAAAGACTGTTGTGGTTGAACCCCAGCCAGGCACTGAGTAACACCTGTCTCTCACTCATATACCACCCAAGAGTTGGATGAAGGAAAACATAAGCATATTTATGGATTGAGATAAAAATATAACTATTACTCTTGTAAGATACAATTACATATTAATAATAGCTTTTATTCTAATGCTACTTGTAATAATTATATGACTAAAAATGGAATAATAAGGAAACTTTATTGCTTTCCTTTTCTCTGCTCGCAAAGGGGGAAACTCCTGCTGTGCCTGAGTGCAGCAGTTCTCTAAGGGAGATGGGTGGGGAGATGGTGCAAAGGAGCTGTAACATCCAGCTGCAGCCTGCAGGGGAGAAGTCAGAGAGGAGGAAAAGACACAACATTCCCAAGGAAACAGGGAAAATTTGCCACCGCCACCTTGCCACTGCCACCACCTTGCCACCACCGCCTTATGATGTTACAGTAATTGGGGGTGAGGGAAAAGGAACATGGTACCATTTTTTGGTATATTTGTATATATTTAGTAATTTTTCCTTTTCAACATTACTGTTTCATTAAAGTTGTGTAGTTTAGTTTCCAACCCATAAGTCTCTCTCCCTTATTCTCTCTCCTTTCTTTATCAGGGTGGGGATGGGGATTAATAGAAAGCTTCTCTCACTCGGTTAATTGCCGGCCCAGTATTAAACTCTGACAGATTTATTGGCACCCAACGTGGGGCTTAAGCTAATTATCTCAAGCCCTGTTGAAATTTCAACTCATTTAGATGAATAATTTGAATTTTTACTTCAGTGGGAGGATACCCAGATGGCTCTGCTGAGTGGGAATCAAACTATTTTCTTGGGAAATTTCACAGGGTTGGAAATTAAACCAATCATGCTGTACATTTGGTACTCAGGGTATGTGATCTGTGGGTTTTTATCTGGGATTAGTGTTGCTCTGTGGTTCATTCTTGGTAAGAGCTGCTTACAAACTGTAGTTGTGATATGGTCTTCAAGAGTGTGGTACATGGTACAGTGGTTTTTCACACCCCTAGGAGATACACATAGGATACACATTTCATACACATAGGAAATATCCCTATAAAGAGGAAATAGACTGCCCACAGGTCAAAGCACCCACACTTGGAAAACCTATCAGGGATCTGAAAGAATTGTCTGTACGAGATGTGATCTATACCGATGATGATCCTTATCACATGCCATGCCCTAAGCCTATGAGGCAAAGGTTTGTGCATGCTGCACCATCCCCATTTAACCATACACTATCAGTCATGTTATGGGTTCCTGGAGAAATGGAACCAGCTGTGGGTGATGTGATTAAAACAGCAGGAGAATATGAAGATGCTGTCATGGCTCCTCATCGGGCCTGGGTCTCATCTGGAAAGGGAACAGCTGAGAAACTGCACCTACCCCATCACAAAGCCCTGGTGGTGCTGTGGAGAGCCCAGGCCTGGAACTGTCTGGGACCATGTCACAGAATCATAGAATCATGGAATGGGTTGGGTTGAAAGGGTTAAAGATCATCTTATTCCAACCCCCTGCATGCATGGGAAAGAACACCTCCCACCCAACTGAAGCCAACCCTGTCCCTGTCCCCAGAACTTACTAGATATCTAGACACAGGGACACAAAAGCCATTTCATGTTTCTGCCCCTATCCCTAGCCATGTTGCTCATATATGATTTTTTCTAAAATTGTACCTGTTTCAGTTAATAGCTGACATCACCCTGGTGCAGGGTGCTCCAGGGCTGCAGGTCCACATCTGCCCCTCTGTGCTCCCGCATAGGATTCAGGGGACAGCTGCCCTCTCCACACAGCCTGCAGGGGAACTTCTGGCCCTTCCTTCGTTCACTGACCTTGGTGTCTTGTGGAGGGCTGGCAGCAGGCTTCCACCTCCTTCTCCATGGACATCTTGGGCATTTGCTGCCACAGACATTCCATGGTCACCCAGGGCAGCTGCTGACTCCTGAGGGAGGTGCTCACCTGGTAATGGGCACTCCAGGTGTCCACAGCCCTTATATATCCCCATGGTCACCATGGAGACCCCACATCACACCCCATGGTGTCCAAGCAGCTGACCCCACATCACAAAGCCCTGGTGGTGGCTGTGGAGACTCCCAGGCCTGGAACTGGCTGGGACTGTGTCACAGAACAATGGAATCATGGAATGGGTTGCGTTGGAAGGCTTAAATATCACCTAGTTCCAACACAACCCATTCCATGATTCCATGATTCCATGATCCCACTCATCTGAAGCCAACCCTGTCCCTGTCCCCATGGAACTCACTTTATAATTCCATTCGCCCCATCAGCCTCAGTCAGCAGCACCCTCTCCTTGATTACTCAAGGATGAGCTTCCCGTGCTCCTCCTGCTGCATGATCCTACAGATCATTCCCATGACCCTCCAGATCATTCTGAATCACAGAATACCTCAGGCTGGAAGAGACCCCTGAGCATCTCCTTGTCTGAGTGCCCTGCTCAAGGCAGGTTGAACAAAACCTAAAAGACAACAGTTTGTTAAGGGCAACTTTTGAACAATTGAAATGCTACAACAACAGAAATGCTTTTGGAGAACTACATTTACAGGTTCAGCAAGTCCCAAGGATGTTGCTTCAGAACCCTTAGCTTTGGTGGTGACACTGCTTGAAGAACAAGGACTCTGCACATCATACATATCACCACTGCCTGAACTGAAGAGGCTGGAGTGAAGGTGCTAAGCTTGTAGCCACCATATTCCTTATATTCAGGGGTCTCCTCCTGTCTGAGCTCTTCTGTGACTCAATGAATCTTTCACTCTCTGAACAGAGGTCTGTGAACACTGAAACAGGGAGGGGAAGAAGAGAAGAGAGAGAGGCAGAAGCACAGCCCCAAAATACCTCAGCTCCTCTGAGCAATGTTTCTGCATCTGAACAACTGCTAGGAACTTTCCTTTGGTCAGTGGTGGTACAGTATTATTTATACCCAGAATAAGTGCCAGCAGCTTGCTAGAACATTCACATCTGTTTTTTCATTTGAAAAGTATTAATAAAGCAATGATAGATACAGCGGAAAAAATGCTGAGCAGCTCTGGAAAGGCAGAGAGGTAGCAAGCATCTATTCTGACACTCCATAAACATACTGAGAATCCACTATAATATTGATATCTGTCACTGAAATAATCAAAAGGCTTCTTCTATCACTGCACACAATTCTATGCCCTGTGCTGATCCTTCCTGTAGCACGACATGTGCTGGCCATTGGTCTGAAGCAGAATCATGCCAAGCTACCACTGCTTGGTGTGAGCGAGCAGATCCATCCAGGAGTAGAGTAGGATCTCCCTCTGGTGGCACTGTTGATAAAATAGAAGAACGCTGGATTGTTCACTCTTGCAGGGACTGTAACAATTTGTGACTCAGCAAGTTGAACTGCATCTCTCCAGGGCAATCTGCTAAGGCAATTTGAAAAGACAGTGACATTTGAATATCTGTATGAAAATCCTGTTTTGTACTAGGGATATGTTTTATAGCAACATCTAATGCAAAAATACCTCTAGCATGTAATCACACTTTTGTAATCACTTCAGATAACATTCAAAATTTAGACCATCCTATTTTGGTGAAATTATATGATAAAAATTGACACTCCAGCATCCAAAAATTTTTGCCATCCCATTGCCCTAGTATACCAAATGGCCTGAAGGTGTTGTTTATTATAAAACCTCTGCAAACAATTTTTGCATCATAATAATGTGTAGAAAACTGTTTAATTTTATTCATAAGAGTTTCACAGCTTTTTTTTTTATTTCATAACAGCTTTTTTAGTCATAACAGTTTTCAGTGCTCCGTGGGGATGGGTACAGCAACTGGCAGCATCTGGGCTGCTTCACCCTGGCAAGATGCTGTGTCCCATCCATGGAACCTCTTTGTAAA
>JAAWXA010000318.1:0-21111 GCA_038090715.1 Florisuga fusca | reverse complement strand
CCGTTTTTTCCCCTTTTTAGAAGCAAAATGAACAGATTTTTTCGCCTGTTGTTTTGCAGGAAATACTACTTCCTCTTCATCAGTGGTATATTCAGATGCAGAGGGAGCGCTATTTAGTACTGAATTAGGGTTGGTATAGATCTCAGATTTTGAGGTACTCGGCTCCTCTGATTTTAAAAGTTCTACGTCCCTTTCCACCTCTTTTAATTTTTGGCACAATTCTTCGTTCTCCTGCCAAATTATAGTGGCCAAGGTGAAAAAGTAACGAGCATAGAAATAATCTATACCCTTTTTCTTCACCTGTTTCTTGCTTTCTTTATCCAGAGTGGATCGGTTTTCTAATGAGGTTATTTGTTCAGCCAGAGCAACAAAATTTCTGTTCTTATAATGTTTATAAATTGCATCATACAGAGTTTTCCTCGGGGTATAGTTACGGATTACGAGGTATTCCCAAAAGGGGCGAACCAATTCAGCCTCAACAAATTCATTCTCGTTATAGAAGGATACAGTTTTGTTCTGACATTCACTTGAGCTGGCAGAACAAGCTATGGACTCCATTAGTTTTTAAATTGTTTTAAATTTCCTTTTAGCGTTGCAATTCAAGCGTTAATCTAAGAGCAGGTTCTGATTTTTCCTCAAGTATCCTGCCGACTACGCCAATTAATGTCGCGATCCGAGTTATTATTTTAACATTTAAATTATGAGGAAAATGCAGCCACTACTCAGAGAAACGCATAGAAATTGCACACTAACACCTTTTGAAACTTAAGCAAGTTACACAGATTTATTTTAGGAAAGGGGAAACCAAATATCACTGTTAATAAAGGGTAAACACAATTCGTTACTTTGGAGAGAAGAGTTGTTAAGGCAAAGGAAAGAAAATGAGGGAGCAATTAAGATGTTATCACCGTCCCGCAGTCCTGGTCTCTGGCCGGAGTGGGGGGGGGTGTAGGAACCGCCGTCCCTGCTTGTTTCAAAGTTCTCCGCTTTTTTTCTTCTTCTGCCGTTTCGTAGTTGAAGCCGAAGTGTGAAGAGAGAAGGGGGGGGAAGAAGAGCCGCGCTTTCTCCTTTTCTCTTGGAGTTTTTATACATCAGAAGGAGTTCTGTCTTTTCATAAATCACTGGCACACAGACTTGCTAAAGATAACACAGATTTTGCCATCCCAGGAACTTCTCTTTTATTTATTATCATTTTTTCAGTCCTGGTTACCTTGTTAAATTTATTATCTTTGTCTGGACGTGTACCAGGAGACAACCTGATAAGCAGTCTTATCTTAGGAGCTTGTCAAGCATGATATAAAACAGAAGCCAATTAAGTTTGGGGAAAAAAATCTGTTAATTGAGAATATGTTTGGTATATTTTAAAAAGAGCATAAAAAATAAATACTGATTCGAGAGACATATTTTGTATTTTCAAGGTGTTTACATCAGGGCATCAGAAGAAACATGTCCTGCCAGTGAGACCAACTCACAAGCATCCTCTGAGTTGCTGATACTTTGCCAAGACAAAAGAAGAGTTCAATGACTTTTTTTTTGGTGTTGTTTCTTTTTTGTTTGGTTGGCAGGTTTTCTTTTTCAAATGTATAAAAACTTAAATTGAAATTGCAGTTATTTACAGAAAGTGACTTGAGATCAAACATATCTTACTTTCTTATTGCATAAGCAAAATAGGAATATCAAAGGTTCAATGTCAGGTAGAAAATATTTTCCTTTTTCTATGTAAGATTATTTTGCTTTGCCTGCTATACAGTGTTGCATAGGATGATCTTCACAACTCAAAGTGGCCTTAAAATATTTGAAGTTGTGTCAAAGGTGAATAACAGAGCTAACACACTGAAAAGGATTCGGAGAGAAGAAGCTTATGAGCTAGAAAGTGGCTCAAAGAGTTCAGTCCACAGGAGTGAAATTTAGTAATGAACTCAGGACTGATAATATTCACTGGTAGAGGCTACTGACTAGAAAGAAATGCAGTGAATTACACAGGCTAAGAAAAAGGATTTTGTGTTCCTCAGTGAAATATGTGGATGCAAAACAGAGCAAGTAAGATCTTCCACTGGATTTTCAAAGGGATGTTAAGTAGTTTTTTAGCAGCTGGATTTTCAGAAGATAAATCAGGATATTTTTTAAAATAGAGGAATGTTTGCACTGAGGATTCTCAGGATATCTGGGTTCTGCTGTATGTGATCTAGGGCAAGTCATATTTTAAATTTGACTTTAAATTTTCTGAGTTAAATTTTCAGTCCATTCCTGTTAGATATTAAAAAATATTTCCTTTCTCCAACTCTTCTTGCCTATTTTAAACAACCTTTTCCCTTTGCATTCTCCATTAAGGGAGAGAATATTCTTTCTTATCTTTTTGCAGTGCTTGAGTCTTTTGCCTTGTTTAGGGTCTTGCATCAACACATAGATCCAATACAGGAGATAAATATCTTCTATTGCTTACAAGATAAATCTGCTCTGAATTTATCTGCACCACTGAAATAAAATAAAAACAGATAGTACTGACACTCAGATTATAGGGGCTTGATCTTTTTTTATGCTATATAGTCAGAACTACTTCATATAGAGAAATAATAAGCAAAGTTGGTACAAGAGCTCATGAACTGGGGTGCAGCATACATTTAAGAACTTCCGTTTACCTAAATCATACAAATATTAAAACTAAACCATACATTTCTGTAAGAAATTGTGAGATTCAGTCAGTATTGAACACCTTTTACACTGCAGTTTTAGTTCCTGTATAGAGTGGACATGCAGTGCAGTACTAGATCCTCAGGCCAGGCAAGCTACACAAAACAGAGTGGTAAATACCCTAAACTGCCTCCTAGAGCTACACTTTAAATTAAAAAGTAGGGGCAGAAGATACTCGGGTTTTTCTGTGACCAACCTTAGCAAACTAGGTTTGTATCTACCTGACAGTATACGTTCACTTGGTCAGATCTTATTCTAGAATATTTTCTTGTCCACATATCTTTGCTGGAGAAGTTGTTGTGCCATATGTTATATTGCCATTAGGCTTGTAGTGTCAGGAAACTGGTATTTGGGCTTTAAACAGGTTGAAAAGGGAAAGCTTAGGTAAGACAGCTGTTATCTGTATTTATCTCAAATCGCACACTTACTGATGATTCTCTCCTCTGAATGTTATTAATTCTTGCAGATCTTTAAGCAACGAGCAAATCGTGTGCCTATTTTAAGCACACTGAGTAAACAAATCCCATGGTAAATTTGCATGGGGCACATAATTCCAGTATAAAATGCAGTTTCCTATTTGGTCACGTTTAAGTTCTCTTTGCCAATCAACAGTCCACCAGTAGTTGTGGGGTTTTTTAAGGGTTTTTAAGAAAAACAAACAAAACGACAGGTAAAATGTACATCTTTTGGTGACCACCTTGACTAGAATTGGCATTGTTACCTCCTGGTTGGCATCCTTTGGTCTGAGCCCTTGGCTAATTTCCCTGTTGGAAAAAGTTCTCTTTGTTATAATAGTGATAGTTATTTTGCTTATGTTTTTGCCTTCTGTAATGAAGTCTGGCCCTAACCCTCACATGCCACTCTACCCACAGCACTACCAACAATCTGGCTACAGATTTGCATTTTAGGAGGAACCCCGAATTGTGGAGGATTTTGCAGAGCAATGGTTGCAAGACAAAGGTCATGACCGTGTGCAGCTGATTAGCCTATAGGCGACAAGGACAAGGTGTCCTTGTCACCAACTGTTACATGAAAACAATATGCTGTGATTAGCAGTAAGTAGAATGTAGCCCCCCAAGAAGAATGTTCTAGAAACCTCAGGGTCGTCGCCTAGCTACACTCACTTCAGTAGCTAAGAACCAATGAGGAGCTTAGCTTTTGCAATATGTATGAGCTGATTAAGGACGTTATAAAAATGTACCGAAAGTTCAATAAAGTTGAGACTTGTTGACCATGATAGCATGAGACTTGTCTTCCGTGGCTCCGGTTATCCCACATTTGGCGCCCGAACAGCCAATACCCTTCCCTCTTCAGAGCTACGTTGGGTGCGGGTCTGCTTGACGGCGTAAGGCTTTTATCGCCCGACGTGCCCGGAGGATCACATCGGTGGTCTCCGCCGCTACGCGCTGCCGAAGCTTGGAGAGTTGCAACGGTTCCGCTAAGGATGGACAGGCAAGCAGCGTATGATTTATTTACTTCGTTTTTTAAAAAACGGGGAATTAAAGATTTAGATTTAGATAAGGACCTCCCTCATCTTTTAAAACATGCGACCTCTTATGGGTTCTTTAGCGATCCACACTTAGTTCACGACCTGCACGAGTGGCGTCGCTATGGCGACCGGCTCTGGGAATTAGTCTTAAATGACGATAAAATAGCTAAAAAAATGAGTAAGTTGTGGAAGGTCGTACAAAACGAACTTTTGATGTCGCGGGCTGAGAAGCGAGCCGCAGATAATGCCCGTCAGGCTCACGCGAGAAGCTTGAATTGTGTGGTTAATGACCCCCCTGCGCCGGGTCCCCCTGACCCCTCGGCGCCAGGTCCCCCTGTTTTCGCCTCGATTGAGGTGCCCGCACCTGCGTCCCCGCTCGTCCTGCCCCAGCCAGCCGCGCCACTTTTGTCGTCCCCGCCCGTCCCGCCCTGGCCAGCCGCGTCATTTTCGTCGCCCTCGCCCCATCCCTGAGGGCTGTGGAGCTCCGGATAATTAAGCCCCCACGATGCCGTGGAGCCGTTCCTCGGAGCCCTTTCGGACCCCGCGGAGGCGCTTCCTCGCCCCGTGCCACCGCCCCGGGCTGCGCGGCACAAACTTTCTGCCGGGCAGCGAAGCCGTGTCGGCGGCACCTCCCTGTCGCGGAGCCGAGGCGGAGCGGCCCCGGAGCCCGGCGAGCGGGCGTGTACAAGCGGTAGCCGGACAACAATTGCATCATAGCACTGTCAGTGGGGCTGGCCGTCTCTATTTCTCTTCGAAGATGTTGCTGTGGAAGACAATAAACCCATGCAGGGCTATGATGCAATTGTTGTAGAGCAGTGGACTGTCCTAAAGGGAGCTGAAGTGCAGACAGATTATGTTCCTCTCCTGAATTCCCTCGCCATGTACGGCTGGCAGCTGACGTGCGTCCTTCCCACCCCCATTGTGAAGACAAACAGGGAAGGGAATTTATCTACAAAGCAAATTGTATTTCTTCAGAGACCTTTTTTGCCCCAGAAAGCAAAGAAGAAAGAATCTAAGTTTCACTGGAGGTTCTCCAAAGACGATGTGCACAGCAAACAGATGAAGAAGTCCATGAAGGCTAAATTAAGTACTAGGGAGAAACAAATGGCAGAGAAGCAAGAATTTGAAGTCACAGAGAACACAAGAAACTTGGCAGCACAGATCTCCACCACAGCCAAGCCTGATCCAGAGCAGCAGCCGGATGACGTCATAGACTTGGGAGATGAGGTAGCAGGGACCAACGACAGCAGGTACCCATCCTGATGGGGCATCAGAAGAAACATGTCCTGCCAGTGAGACCAACTCACAAGCATCCTCTGAGTTGCTGATACTTTGCCAAGACAAAAGAAGAGTTCAATGAATTTTTTTTTGGTGTTGTTTCTTTTTTGTTTGGTTGGCATGTTTTTTTCAAATGTATAAAAACTTAAATTGAAATTGCAGTTATTTACAGAAAGTGACTTGAGATCAAACATATCTTACTTTCTTATTGCATAAGCAAAATAGGAATATCAAAGGTTCAATGTCAGGTAGAAAATATTTCCTTTTTCTATGTAAGATTATTTTGCTTTGCCTGCTATACAGTCTTGCATAGGATGATCTTCCACAACTCAAAGTGGCCTTAAAATATTTGAAGTTGTGTCAAACGGTGAATAACAGAGCTAACACACTGAAAAGGATTCGGAGAGAAGAAGCTTATGAGCTAGAAAGTGGCTCAAAGAGTTCAGTCCACAGGAGTGAAATTTAGTAATGAACTCAGGACTGATAATATTCACTGGTAGAGGCTACTGACTAGAAAGAAACGCAGTGAATTACACAGGCTAAGAAAAAGGATTTTGTGTTCCTCTGTGAAATATGTGGATGCAAAACAGAGCAAGTAAGATCTTCCACTGGATTTTCAAAGGGATGTTAAGAAGTAGTTTTTTAGCAGCTGGATTTTCAGAAGATAAATCAGGATATTTTTTAAAATAGAGGAATGTTTGCACTGAGGATTCTCAGGATATCTGGGTTCTGCTGTATGTGATCTAGGGCAAGTCATTTACCGTAAAATTTTCAGAAAAAAAAAAATTGAGTCTCAGTTAAAAGCTCAGTTCCATTCCTGTTAGATATTAAAAAATATTTCCTTTCTCCAACTCTTCTTGCCTATTTTAAACAACCTTTTCCCTTTGCATTCTCCATTAAGGGAGAGAATATTCTTATCTTTTTGCAGTGCTTGAGTCTTTTGCCTTGTTTAGGGTCTTGCATCAACAGATTTTATGCTCAAAGGATTAAATGCAGAGTTTTACCTTCATGAGCCCAAATATGACGCTGAAGGTCTGATCCATTCTTCATAAAATAAAAACAGATAGTACTGACACTCAGATTATAGGGGCTTGATCTTTTTTTATGCTATATAGTCAGAACTACTTCATATAGAGAAATAATAAGCAAAGTTGGTACAAGAGCTCATGAACTGGGGTGCAGCATACATTTAAGAACTTCCGTTTACCTAAATCATACAAATATTAAAACTAAACCATACATTTCTGTAAGAAATTGTGAGATTCAGTCAGTACTGAACACCTTTTACACTGCAGTTTTAGTTCCTGTATAGAGTGGACATACAGTGCAGTACTAGGTCCTCAGGCCAGGCAAGCTACACAAAACAGAGTGGTAAATACCCTAAACTGCCTCCTAGAGCTACACTTTAAATTAAAAAGTAGGGGCAGAAAATACTCGGGTTTTTCTGTGACCAACCTTAGCAAACTAGGTTTGTATCTACCTGAGAGTATACGTTCACCTGGTCAGATCTTATTCTAGAATATTTTCTTGTCCACATATGTTTGCTGGAGAAGTTGTTGTGCTATATGTTATTTTGCCATTAGGCTTGTAGTGTCAGGAAACTGGTATTTGGGCTTTAAACAGGTTGAAAAGGGAAAGCTTAGGTAAGACAGCTGTTATCTGTATTTATCTCAAATCGCACACTTACTGATGATTCTCTCCTCTGAATGTTATTAATTCTTGCAGATCTTTAAGCAACGAGCAAATCGTGTGCCTATTTTAAGCACACTGAGTAAACAAATCCCATGGTAAATTTGCATGGGGCACATAATTCCAGTATAAAATGCAGTTTCCTATTTGGTCACGTTTAAGTTCTCTTTGCCAATCAACAGTCCACCAGTAGTTGTGGGGTTTTTTAAGGGTTTTTAAGAAAAACAAGAAACAAAACGACAGGTAAAATGTACATCTTTTGGTGACCACCTTGACTAGAATTGGCATTGTTACCTCCTGGTTGGCATCCTTTGGCCTGAGCCCTTGGCTAATTTCCCTGTTGGAAAAAGTTCTCTTTGTTATAATAGTGATAGTTATTTTGCTTATGTTTTTGCCTTGTGTATTACAGTGTATTCAAAGAATGATGATGTCAGCTCTTGCGAGTAATAGGACTGTAATGTTAGCTAAAGAGAACGGGGGAAATGTGGAGAAGTTTTTGCAGACGAATGGTTGCAAGACAAAGGTCATGACCGTGTGCAGCTGATTAGCCTATAGGTGACAAGGACAAGGTGTCCTTGCCACCAACTGTTACACGAAAACAATATGCTGTGATTAGCAGTAAGTAGAATGTAGCCCCCCCAAGAAGAATGTTCTAGAAACCTCAAGGCCGTTGCCTAGCTACACTCACTTCAGTAGCTAAGAACCAATGAGGAGCTTAGCTTTTGCAATATGTATGAGCTGATTAAGGACCTTATAAAAATGTAACGAAAGTTCAATAAAGTTGAGACTTGTTGACCATGATAGCATGAGACTTGTCTCCCGTGGCTCCGGTTATCCCACAAGTCTTTGGCTCCTTGTTGCATTAACATGTCCTTTAATACAGTGTTCCTTTTGGTGCTGTAAACAGGCAACTAATAATTTTGAGATTTGGAAACAAAACAAAATGAGCATACCAAGTAGAGACTGAGAAGTATTTTAAAAGGACTTTAAATGGTAATGGAAAGATTTAAGATTTGCAAAAGAATTTGCACTGGTTAAAGAAAAAGGGGGGGATTGAAGAAGTAGTTTAAGGGAATATAATAGAAATTTACTAGTTAACTAACACAGGTAGAGATAATAGAGTACGTGGGTATTACAGAATGGAATGTGTTTACCATAGCAAACCTATCACTGAGAAAACATGGGAGCCTCAAGGTTGCTAAAGAAGGCAGAAGCAGCAAAGCTGGGTGGAACTAGTTCTGCAGTTTCAAAACACCAGATAATGAAGAGAACTGTTGCAACTCATCCAAAGGGCATGGTGATGAAGAGGGAGGTGATGAAGAAACAACCACCCGAGGGCTTGGAGATCACCGAGAGGCTGTAATGTGTGTGGGGGAATGGGTGGCAACGTAGATTAATGAGTTCTCAGAAAAGTTGTGAATGTTAATAGTTTCTTGAAAAGTCATAAATATGAATATCATATTTGCATGAAAGCTATGTAAAAGAATGCTACTGGCATGCACATTAGGAGGGGTGATCCCCTGTGTGCCCAGCACTGCAATAAAGAATACCTGCTCAATAGGCTGCCTGGAGTATTGAGTCTTTATTCATCCTTTCATGGCATCAGTAGACTGGTGGAACCAGGCTCTGCCCTCCCTAAAACAGAAATGGAGGCACCCATCTGATAGTGCTCAGGATCAGAGGGTCCATGTATCCTGCCCCTGTCAGACCAGAGGTAGTAACATCAATGAGAGGAGCAAATGGAGGCTAGTTCATGGTCAAGGCAGCAGGCGACCTCTTTCCTTACACACCTAACCCCCCCCAGGGGCCACTGAAAAACAGATATGAGGTTCTGGTTGGGAAAGATCAACCAAATGAAGACATGGATGATGGGCACAATGGACAACCTACACCATAGATTTGTCCATGCTCAAGGAAGCCTACCACCCCTATCACAACATCAGCCTCAAGGAAAAAAAAAAAAAAAAAGGGTTATAGCCATAGGTGACTCCCCTCCGAGGGGAACAGAGGGGCAACATGTCAGGAAGATCCCTCTCATAGGGACGTATGCTGTCTACCTGGAGCCCAGGTTAGGGATGTCACCAGGAAACTTCCTAGCCTGGTGCAGTCCTTGTACTACTACCCCCTACTGATCTTTCATGTAGGGGGAGAGGAAGCAATGACAGGAAGTCCTAGAGCAATTAAAAGAGACTTTAGGGCCTTGGGAAGAGTAACGAGATTCTGGCACACAGGTCATCTTTTCTTCTGTTCTTCCAGTTACAGACAATGACTTGGGAATGAATAACCGTATCCAGACCATTAATACATGGCTCTGTGGATGGTGTCACTGCCACAAATTTGGGTTCCTTAACAATGGTATGATGTACACAGCACCAGGGATGTTGACACCTAACAGGAGGCACCTTTCTTGAAGGGGGAAGAGGGTCTGTACCCAGGAGATTGCCGGGTGTCATGGTCCATAACTATTAATATTTTATATTTGGTTTGTGAGGAAATATTAACCAATGATCATGCACAAACTACAAATCACAAAGTAACCAAGTTTATGGTTTGAATGAAATACAGCAGTTTATTTCAGGGAAAAAAAAAGACACCACCTTTGAAAGAAGTCTTGGAAAGGGGTTAATAGTGGGAGACAAAACAGGCAGAACAGGATTTTTAAACAAATTAATCACCCCAGGGAAAAGGGCTATTAAGGAAAGAGAGAAATTAAGCTTTTTCACCCTCTGAAGAAAAAGTCGTGTAGGCTTTTGGCTGCTGCTTCTTGCGTTTTTCTTGCTTCTTCTCTTTTCCTCTTGCCCCTGATTTCACTTCTCATTTTCCCCTTTTTCCTCTGACTTTAATATAGTAAAAAATATAGTAAAAAATTCCTTTGTTTCATCAATTATTGCCAGATGTTGCAGATTGGTAGCTGTGGGTCTTCACTTTGTATTCAGGTTTCCTGGAATTCTCGTATTTGCTGTCAATTTGCATTAGATGTCTGGCAGTTACTAGCATTTTATCTTTATAGTCCTGAAAAAGGAGGGGGGGGGGGGTCTGTTGATCAGATTTTGCAAATAAGTTTGGTACCTTTTTGAACAGTGTAATCTATGCTGGCAGAGCCAGGGTTCTTCTGAATGTAATAAGTGTGATACATTTTAAACAATGAAACAGAAACTGCAGAGCCAGGCTTTTGTGGATTCAAGATTGCTACATTTTAACATAGTAAACTATACCAGTGCCGCTTCATGCTAGCTTGGATGTAATTTCACTGATTCAAGAGACAATTTTTATTTTTAATGTATCCACATTACATTTCACCCCATGACTCTTGAGTCAGCATTCTTATTCATATCCTGTTTTGTGTGGATATTTTGTGGCTGTGTTTCATGGCTCGTTTTTGGGATTTGTGCTCTTTGGCAGGTTGGCCCTTCTCCAAGGCGTTTCCCACTCAGGGGGCTAACCAGAGCCTTTCCTGCTTAGCCCAGCAGCCTGAAGGTGCAGAGCGTCCCACTGAGCTGTGCCACTCCCCCACAATATGTCCAGGTTCTTTCCTGGCTCAAAAGTCAATACATTTAATGGGGGGGGGGGGGGAAACAGTCTGTTTTACCAGGTGTTCCACACCAGGCGAATCAACAGGGCTTTAAAATAGATATGAAAGGGGAAGGGATAATATCAGTAGGCTTTCACATAACAAGCCATGGGACAACACACGTATCTCAAAGTGGGAAAAAGATCCTGGTTCAGGAGCTAGGAACACTCATAGGAAGGCTTTTAAACAAAACTCCAAGGGGGCTGGGGATAAAGCTGGGCTTACTGGAGAGGGGCCTGGGAGCGGCACACCAGTACCAACTGGCCAGCTTGGTGAGGCATGCTTTAAACTGAAGGACCTGGAGGGAGGGATCCAAAATGGCAATGATCACCCCACCAGATCACCCCACCATCACCACTACAACTGATTTGGGATTTAACCAGGACAACCAGAGTAGTGTAAAATGTGCCTCAGCTGTCTCCTTAAATGAGAAGCAAAAGGTCAGCCTCCTGAAGTGTATGTATACAAATGCACATAGTATGGAAAATAAACAGGAGGAACTGGAGCTTTGTGCCCAGTCAAATAGTTATGATATCATAGGAATAATTGAAATGTGGTGGGATGAGTCACACAACTTGTGATAGAAGGCTATAGGCTGTTCCATAAAGACAGGCAGGGAAAAGAGGTGGAGGTAGATCCCAAAATGCAGACAAAGAGACTACATTAGGAAGGAGACACTGTTTATTGCACCCTCCAGGATGACTTAGACAGACTGTAGGAGTGGGTTAAAAGGAATTTTATGAAGTTCATTGTACAGAAGTGTGGGGTTTTTCCATTCAGGCAGACATGTACTGAACAAGCTGCATTCAGGAATGTTTTGAAGAACTGACCTTGCAGGAATGAATAACACCGGTACTGGCTTTGGAGAAAAACAAGATAACAAAAGTAACGGCAATAACAACTATCTTAAAATCAGGACAGCCCTTTTGTAGGCATGGACAATAGACTTTAGCCAATTAGTTTTTAAGTTAATATCAGGTTCGAACCGTGTTAACCAATAATGTAATGCCATGTTTGTAACACTGATAAGAGAAAAGTATATATTCCGCGCTACCGGGCTTAATAAACGAGATTTTTCCTTCAACCACATTGGCTGTATATGGTGATCTCCAAGCCCGATCCGCAACAATTGGCGCCCGAACAAGGACTTGAACCCTGTACCCTCAGATAGCCAAAAAGCAGCAATTAGGCAAATAGCAACAAAAATAACAAACGCAAGTGTGTCACGAATTACTGAAAGCTTGCCCCTTGTGGTTTTCATTGCTAATACGTCTTTGGAATCTGCTCACCTGAAGGCTGTTATTGCCCAGGAGGAACCTACCATCAAAATCATTGAATGGGTTTTTCCTGCATTTCACCCCAAGTCCACGATTTGTACCAGGATTGAAGCAGTAGTAAATGTGATTATAAAAGCACGAAATCGAGTTGTTGAAATTAGCGGAAATGATCCCTCCTGCATTTATCTGCCTATACAACTAAATTATCTCAATTGGTTAATGAGCTATTCATTATTATTCCAAATTGCCTTGCAGGACTTTAAGGGAGATCTAAAAGTGCACTATCCCAAAGACAAATTGCTGCAATTCATAAATAAACAGGATTGGGAAGAAAAGCCAATTCGCTCTGAAACCCCAGTAAAAGGAATAACAGTTTTTACAGATGCAGGAAAAAAGTCCCGTAGAGCAGCTATGACCTGGCAGGAAGAAGGAAGGTTGGGAAAACAACTGTTTCCTGGTGAACAGTCAGATTCACTCCAGACTCTAGAACTGAAAGCTATCTGTGAAGCATTGATGAGGTGGAGTCAAGTTTCTGTTAATATTGTGTCAGACTCCCTCTATGCTGTAGGAGTGGTCGCAAGGTTTGAACGTGCCTTTATCAAACCACTCAAGAATCAACGATTGTATTCTATATTGTAACAGGTGCATCAAGCCGTGTCACTACGCATCTCACCCTTTTTTATTGCCCACATCCGCAGTCATCAGTTCGATCAGGGTCTTAGCATAGGTAACAATTGTGCAGATGCTTTGGTCACTTATACTCAAGTCACTCCTGATCATTTTGCACAGGCACGCCTATGTCATGAGTTTTTCCACCAGTCAGCAAAGATGTTAGCTAAGCAATTTCATCTCACCCTGGCAAAAGCGCGTGAGATTGTGAGAGCTTGTNCATCTCCGGTACTGGCTTTGGAGAAAAACAAGATAACAAAAGTAACGGCAATAACAACTATCTTAAAATCAGGACAGCCTTTTTGTAGGCATGGACAATAGACTTTAGCCAATTAGTTTTTAAGTTAATATCAGGTTCGAACCGTGTTAACCAATAATGTAATGCCATGTTTGTAACACTGATAAGAGAAAAGTATATATTCCACGCTACCGGGCTTAATAAACGAGATTTTTCCTTCAACCACATTGGCTGTATATGGTGATCTCCAAGCCCGATCCGCAACACAGAAGTGCAAGGTTTTGCATCTGAGAACACCTACCCTGCACTCCTGGTATGTTTGTTGGAAGAACAACATTGCAGCTCACCTGATATCAGTCAAGTTCCTGGAATGTGTAGAAGACTCTTTCCTCACACAAATGTTGGATGTGCCAACCAGGAATGGGGCACAGTTAGGGTTAGTACTCACTAACCAAGAAAACCTGCTCTGTGATATCTTCTTTAGCAACAGCCTTGGCTGCAGTGACCACAATATTGTGGAGTTTGGGATACTGCTGAGCATAATGAAGGTTAATACAAGAACAAAAGGTTTTAGATTTTAGAAGAGCAAACTTCAGCTTGCTCAGGGCTCAGTTGGAAGGGATCCCATGGGAAGCTTCTATGGAGGGTAAAGGATCTAGTGCACGCTGGGAATTTTTCAAGAACACTCTCCTAGATACACAAAACCAGTTCATCGCCTCTAAAGGAAAAGGAAGTAGGCGGAGCAAGCGACCCCCATGGCTTAACTGTGAGCTTCTGGGTCTGCTCAGAACCAAAAGGGAAATGTATCAGAGGTAAAAAAGTGGAACATTACTGGTTGAAAATTACAAGGCCATTACCAGGGTATGCAGAAAAGCAGTTAGGAAAGCAAAAGCTCAGCTTGAGCTGAATTTTGCCAGAGATGTAAAAAACTTCAAGAAAGAGTTCTTCAGATACATTAACAGCAAGCAGAAACAGGAATAATATTGGCCCACTATTAAATAGGAGAGGTTGAACTAGCCACCAACAATGCTGAAAGGGCAGAGGTTCTCAAAACCTTCTTCACCTCTGTCTTTACCAGTGCTGTTATGTCCCAGGCCATAGGAACAAAAGTCCAGGTTGCTGCAGACACTGACCTGTCGTCAGTGAAGGAAGACTTGGTGTATCAACTATTACAGGAGCTGTACAAATCGATGGGTCCATATGCCATCCACCCCAGGGTGTTGAGAGAGCTGTCATTGTGAAGCCACTCTAACTATTCTTTGAGAAGTTGTGAAGATCAGGAGATATCCCTGAAGACTGGAGGAAGGCTAATGTCACCTCCAGCTTTAAGAAGGATTCCATGGAGGACCCAGGCAATTATAGACCCATTAGCCTCACTTCATTCCCTGGGAAACTCATGGAGCAAATCCTCCTGGGGACTATCACTGTTGAAGCGGACGAGGAGAAGTCTCACACAACCAATATGATTGATAGGCAAGCTTCTGACTTTATTGCGCAGTTACAATTCTTATATAGTGGTCGTGTGAACACACCCCCCAGCCACCTCGCACCAACATAACTTATTACTGGACACCCGGTGTGTTTACCTATAGAGAACGAATCCCAGCTGTGTAAGGTCAGCAGTAAGGGCCGATGTAATTGGCCTTTGATAAGGGATTTTATACACAGACATGGAATTGTGCACACCCCAATTCCAGGGCATTCCACGACATTCCACAACATATCACAAGTCAATTGAAACGTGATTGGGAAAAGACAACATATATTTATCAAGGTCAAATTGTGCCTAACAAACCTAATTGCCTTCTACAACAAAATAACCTGCTCAGTTCATGCAGGGCAAGTGGTGGGCGTCTGTTGCAGAGAGGCTTGGAGAAATTGGCATAAACAGCCAATATGGTTGTAGCAAAATCCTATTTATTAAGATCATTAGTGATGAATATATACTTCTCTCTTATCAGTGTTATAAACATGGCATTACATTATTGGTTAACATGGTTCGAACCTGTTATTAACTTATAAACTAAGTGGATAAAGGCTATTGTCCAAGCCCATCAGAGGGTTGTCCTGATTTAAAAACTGGTTGTTATTGTCATTGGTCTGTTATCTTGTTTTTCTCCAAAGCCAGTCCCGATGTTATTCTTCCCTGCAACACACTCTGGAATGTGGCTTGTTCAGTACATGTCTGCCTGAGTGGAAAAACCCCACAATTCTCCCTTGTTGTTTTGAACAAGCCATATTTCATTGATGATTTTTGAGGAGGCCCTGTGAAGGCAAATGACAAAAGGGAAAAGGAAAAAAACCAAAAAAAAAAATCTTATTTCTCTAACACACAGGCTAATTTTGCAAACTTGCTCAAAGCACTTAGAGCAGTTAAACTGCAGGCACTTAAAACTTCTTGGCACTTAAATTGCTAAAGCAAATCTAGCAGATTCACTCAAGAGCTCAACATTGTCACCACAGATGGGCAGTCTCAGGGATGCCTTTTCGTCTTTTCATTTGTTTCATTTTGTTTCAATTTGTTTCATTTTGTTTGGTAAAACCATAGGACAAGGCCAAGGACACATCGGTCCCAGTCCCATTCCGTGCTGGCTATGGAACGGACTGAGTGCCTGCTATCCTTCCAGGCCCATTGAGTATGTCCAGCCCCTCGCTATAGTCTCACCAAAGACAAAACATATTTGTGCCCAGTTTCGAGATTTATTGCCCACTGATTGCGATCCCAATAAATTGAGCTCCCGAGGATCCCATGACAAACTAGCATTCAAGCCTTGTATTAACTTTACTTCACACTCTGCTACTTGACCAACCTTGTTGCATGAAACTGTACTATAATTACTTAAAACTATTCGCATCTAAATATAGCAATCCTGACAAACAGTTTCTAAAAGGATCAATGGCAGGAGCCATCACAGCACAAAACTTCTGGGGTACCCGTTTGATTCACCCATATATTCTGCCTGGGTTTGACATTCAGGGCTCCAGGCAACCATGAGACTGAATTAATCAGTAGGCTTAAGCATATGAGTCTGAGTCCAGCTGCTGTCGTTCTGGCTTGTTTGGACTCAGCTCCTTGTGAGGCTTGTCTGCTGCTGGGTTTGATATAGCGTAGCGCATACCAGCGGAGAGCGGAATCTGTGGAGACAGAAACATAACCTCGACCCGTTAATAACAACATACCTGGGCCTTTCCATCCTGCCATTCCTGGCTCCTTATATAACACTTTCCCTTTTTCAGAACTGGTACCCAAACCCTTGGTTATAGAGTCCCAATGTACTGCAATCAGGGGTTCATCCCGTTCCCCCATTGGATGCAGGTGGTTAAGTACATATAAAGCTTTTGCAAGTCTCTTGTGGACATCCAGGATCTCTCCCCCTTTTTGTTTTTGCAAAACCGTCTATCGTGCCATGGGCACGTTCCACTATGGCCTGTCCTGTAGGGGAATGGGGAATGCCCCATCGGGAACAGAACTGTGGAAATGAATTAGAACAATAAGCAGGTCCATTATCCGTCTTTAACACCTGGGGAATACCTAATACTGCAATAGCTGCATGCATGTGTCGAATCACAATGGCGTCCAATTTCACCAGTTTGTGCCGTTGCCCAGATCGCCTGAGAAAACGTATCAATACAAACATGCACATACTTAATTTGCCCAAATTCTGCCACATGAGTAACATCCATTTGCCAGAGTTGCAGAGCCTGAGTACCCCTAGGGTTAACACCAGACCCTAGTCCTATACCTATTCGCTGACAGGCAGGACAAGCGCCCACAATATCACCCGTTTCTGCCAAGGTGAGATGAAATTGCTTAGCTAACATCTTTGCTGACTGATGGAAGAACTCATGAGACAGGCGTGCCTGTGCAAAATGATCAGGAGTGACTTGAGTATAAGTGACCAAAGCATCTGCACGATTGTTACCTATGCTAAGACCCTGATCAAATTGATGACTGCGGATGTGAGCAATAAAAAAAGGTGAGGTGCATAGTGACACGTCTTGGTGCGCCTGTAACAATATAGAATACAGTCGTTGATTCTTGAGTGGTTTGATAAAGGCACGTACAAGCCTTGTGACCACCTCTACAGCATAAAGTGAGTCTGACACAATATTAACAGGGTCTTGACTCCATCTCATCAATGCATCACAGATAGCTTTCAGTTCTAGAGTCTGGAGTGAATCTGACTGTTCACCAGGAAACAGTTGTTTTTCCCACCTTCCTTCTTCCTGCCAGGTCAGAGCTGCTCTATGGGACTTCTTTCCCGCATCTGTGAAAACTGTTATTCCTTTTACTGGGGTTTCAGAGCGAATTGGCTTTTCTTCCCAATCCTGTTTATTTATGAATTGCAACAATTTGTCTTTGGGATAGTGCACTTTTAGATCCCCCTTAAAGTCCTGCAAGGCAATTTGGAATAATAATGAATAACTCATTAACCAATTGAGATAATTTAGTCGTATAGGAAGATAAATGCAGGAGGGGTCATTTCCGCTAATTTCAACAACTCGATTTCGTGCTTTTATAATCAGATTTACTACTGCTTCAATCCTAGTACAAATCGTGGACTTGGGGTGAAATGCAGGAAAAACCCATTCAATGATTTTGATGGTAGGTTCCTCCTGGGCAATAACAGCCTTCAGGTGAGCAGATTCCAAAGACGTATTAGCAATGAAAACCACAAGGGGCAAGCTTTCGGTAATTCGTGACACGCTTGCGTTAGTTATTTTTGTTGCTATTTGCCTAATTGCAGCTTTTTGGGTATCTGAGGGTTTACGGGCTGTAGATGCATCAACATCTCGCCCTAATAAAGGCATCAGTGGTGCAATATCATCATTGGTTATGCCACAATCTTGACCGCGGGTTGCAGAGGCGACCTCATTACAGCCACTCTGCCATGCGGCCGTAAAATGTAGTTGCTGCGATGGTGTCAACAAAGCATTGGCTAACTGCTTAGAGTCAGAAGGTGTTAATACATTAGTGGTAAAGATATGCTTCAAAAGAGCCTGAGTATAGGGGGCATGCAGGCCATTCGACTCTATGGCTTGCTTATCCTCCTTGATGATCTTCCAATNGATCAGGACCACAGGCAGATGGACGGACGGAATCCTCCCAGGATGCCGAAGCACACAGGGAAACCGGTGAAGGAAGGCAGGAAGGAGGGAAAGGGCAGGAAAAGGAGGAAAGGATGTTTGACCCTCGTGATCCCTCAAATTTATACTGAGTATGACGTGTATGGGATGGAATACTCTGTTTGGTCCGTTCTGGCATCTATCTTGTCTCGGGCCTCCCCAGAGGGGGGGTTCAGGTGGGACCTCTTCACTCCTTCTGCAGGATAAAATGTTTTCCTCAGAAGCAACAGTGTCCTTGGGTCTGCATACCAACTTCTAGCAGTAACTATAAACATCCAGTGTTATCAGTCCTAGAAGCAGACACTGTCTGAGAAACTTCTGTTAATTTCAGCAAGTGCAACTACTTACAAGAAACTTATCTGAAAGCAAAAGTACAAGACAAAATTACCTTTATCCTGGCTCAAACCAGGACACAGAGTGAATTGGCTTTTCCTCCCAATCCTGTTTAGTTATGAATTGCAGCAATTTGTCTTTGGGATAGTGGACTTTTAGATCCCCCTTAAAGTCCTGCAAGGCAATTTGGAATAATAATGAGTAACTCATTAACCAATTTAGATAATTTAGTTGTATAGCGAAATAAATGCAGGAGGGGTCGTCTCTGCTAATTTCAGCAACTCGATTTCGTGCTTTTATAATCAGATTTACTACTGCTTCAATCCTGGTACAAATCGTGTACTTGGGGTGAAATGCAGGAAAAACCCATTCAATGATTTTGATGGTAGGTTCCTCCTGGGCAATAACAGCCTTCAGGTGAGCAGATTCCAAAGACGTATTAGCAATAAAGACCACAAGGGGCGAGCTTTCTGTAATTCATGACACGTTCGCATTAGTTATTTTTGTTGCTATTTACCTAATTGCAGCTTTCTGTGTATCTGAGGGTTTACGGGCTGTAGATGCATCAACATCTTGCCCTAATAAAGGCATTAGTGGTGCAATATCATCATTGGTTATGCCACATATGTTCTGAATCCACTGCAGTTCCCCCAACAACTTTTGAGCGTCTGCTAGAGTTCGTATTTCCACCTTAAGATCTACCTTTTGTGGCCTAACCGTCTGTTTGGCTATCTCCCAGCCAAGGTATTTCCATGGGCTGGTTTTTTGTATCTTCTCTGGTGCTATCTTGAGTCCCCTGTTCTCTAACTGATTTGATAATTCCTTCAAAAGGTAATCTACATTTAAATTGCCTTCTGCTATTAATATATCATCCATATAGTGATATACCAACAGATCTGAGTGACGCGCTCTGAAGGGTTGACAACCCACTCATAACGTTCTGCAGGGGCCTGCCTGTTTATGCTAGGTACTGTGAAGGCAAATTTTTTGCAGTCTTTGTCATGTAAAAGGATAGTAACAAGGCAGTCTTTCAAGTCAATAACTATTATGTCCCTTTCTTGTGGTATCATAGTAGGGGCAGGCAGTCCTGGCTGTAGCGCCCCCATATCTTCTATAATGTTGTTAATTGCTCATAAATCATGTATCAAATGCCACTTTCCTGATTTCTTTGGAATGGTAAAAATTGGTGAATTATAAGGGATTGTACAGGGTCTAATGTGACCAGCATTAATCTGTTCTTGAACATGTGTCTAAATTTTATCCAGTCTGTCCTGTTTAAGTGGCCACAGGTATACCCAGATCAGTTTTTCTGTTTTCCACATCAAGGGTATGACAGGCTTCTCTTCAGTGGCCACACCTAAAAAGGTGATACCAAACGTGCTCCTAGTTGAGACAAAAATATTTCGGCCTAGTAGAGATACAGGCACTTACATTACATAAGGCCTTACAGATACACATTGACCATCCGAAAATCACATTTGAACAGGCTGCTAGCTTATCATTGGCAGGGACAGTCCACCTGCCCCTGCTATTGCTGATTGTGTTGGTTTAGTAGGCCATGTAGACGGCCAATCTTGTCTTGCTATAATGGTGACATCTGCACCTGTATCTATCAATAGAGACAACTGTTTTTCGTTCCCCTGACAGTTTTTAATAATGACCGATTCTCTTGGTTGTCCCTTAGTGATATCTACTGCCAAGTTAACCAGTGGGGGCACTGTTGATCCAAACCCTCCTTCACTCCTATTAATATCTGTGGCTTGCAGCACACAACTTCGGAATGTAACCAGTTGGGCAATTCTTTGCCCTTTTGGGATGAAAACAGGAGGTGAAGGAGTATTGACCATAGCCCTTATTAGTCCTGTATAATCCGAATCAATAAGTCCTGGGACAACAAAAATGCCCTGTTTACACATCCACTCCGGCACTCCCTCGGGGGCCTTCGGAGTGGCTGTCCAAGCACCCTGATTTGTTGTCTGCACGCGCAGGTGCTTCTTGCTCGCACGGAAGTTTCCCTGTTTGCATCGACAAACCTGAGTATTGTGATTATTCTTGTGGCAATTCACACAATACTTCCCAGTGGCTCCCTTACTATCCCCGTCCTTGCAATTTTTCATGAGATGGCCTTCCTTCCCGCAATTAAGACATCGCTTTGTTTTTGATCTTAGCCCCAGGAAGGGTCGCACTGCTGCTCCTACTGCTGCAGCCATAGACTCGCTTATGGTGGCCACCATGACTTGAACCTGCTCCGCTCCCTTCATTTTGTCTATCGCTTCTAACATTGTAGAAACTGAAGCACCCTTCGGTAAAAGAGATAGCGCTGCCCGTGTTTTATCATTAGCATTATCGTAAGCAAGAACGGTCATGAGTTTATCTTTCATAGTATTGTCTAAATCTGGGGTGCTTTATAAAGCTGTGAATAATCTGTCTATAAATAAGGCTCTCCGATTTTTTAAACTATTTTGGTATAGCTTTGTTTTACTCCCTCACTGGGGACGGAAAGCAAAATGTGATAGGCTTTATTCTGTGAAGCCTGTAAAGCCTCTATTGCAAATTGAGCCTGCCAATCTGCCTGAGCATAAGGGCCTTCCCAAAGCAACATTTGGGTTTGTACACCATGGTAATGGGTCATCCTGACCACGGGTTGCAGAGGCGACCTCATTGCAGCCACTCTGCCATGTGGCTGTAAAATGTAGTTGCTGCGATGGTGTCAACAAAGCATTGGCTAACTGCCTACAGTCAGAAGGTG
>JAAWXA010000316.1:0-31367 GCA_038090715.1 Florisuga fusca | reverse complement strand
TATAAGAGACAGAAACAAGACAGGCTAGACAAAATTCATTCCTTGGTACAGGAACAGCTTGCTGCAGGTCATATCTGACCCTCTACAAGCCCGTATAACACGCCGATTTTTACCATTCCCCAAAAATCGTCAAAGTGGCGTCTATTACATGATCTGCAGGCAATCAATAATATTATGGAGGATATGGGGGCATTACAGCCTGGATTACCTGCTCCTACTATGATACCAGAAGGCTGGGACATAATGGTCATTGATCTTAAAGACTGTTTTTTCACAATCTTTTTTCATAAGAAAGATTGCAAGAAGTTTGCTTTTACAGTACCTAGTGTGAATAGACAGGCTCCTGCAGAACGTTATGAATGGGTTGTTCTTCCACAAGGAATGAAAAATTCACCTACTATATGTCAGCTGTATGTTGCTTGGGCACTTCAGCCATTTCGGGAAAGTCACAGAAATCTATTAGTGTATCATTATATGGATGATATACTAATAGCAGGGCTTAATCTGAAATCGTATTGTCTTTTGACTGAATTAAGGGACTATTTGGAGAGTCGAGGACTCTATATAGCACCTGAAAAAGTTCAAAAGACTGATCCCTGGAAATATCTTGGTTGGGAAGTGACTAAACAAACCATTAGGCCTCAGAAAATAGATCTGAAACTGGAAATAAAAAATTTGGCAGATGCTCAAAAACTGTTAGGAGAATTACAATGGGTACAGAGTGTATGTGGTATTACTAATGACGACATCGCTCCTTTAATGCCTCTGTTAGGACAAGACACTGATGCCTCTGCACCTCGTAAATTGTCAGAAGAACAAAAAAGGGCTATAAAACAGATAGCTGCTAAAGTAGTTGACACAAGGGTGTCGTGAATTACTGAGGGAGTACCTTTTGTAATTTCAATTGTTAACACATCCTTAGAATCTGCTCATCTTAAAGCTATCATCGCCCAGGAAACTCCTACTGTTAAAATTATTGAATGGATCTTTCCTGCATTTCACCCTAAAGCTCTGATATGTACTCAAATTGAAGCAATTGTTAATTTGGTCAACAAAGCACGGAAGCGAGTAATTGAAATTAGTGGACAAGATCCTTCTTGTATTTATCTGCCTATCAAACTTGATTATTTAAATTGGCTGCTGAATCAATCATTGTTTTTCCAAATTGCCTTTCAGGATTTTACAGGAAATTTAAAGGTGCACTACCCAAAGGACAAGCTACTGCAATTCATAACTCAACAGGATTGGGAGGAAAAGCCAATTCGTTCTGAAACCCCAGTACAAGGGATCACAGTTTTTACAGATGCTGGTAAAATATCTTATACAGCAGCTATAATTTGGTAAGAAAACGGTGCACGGGAGAAACAGCTCTTTCCTGGCACAAAGTCAGATTCACTTCAGACCTTGGAATTAAAAGCTATCTGTGAAGCATTACTGCGCTGGAGCCAAACTCCTATTAACATTGTATCTGATTCCTTATATGCAGTGGGAGTAGTAGCAAGGCTTTGTATTCTATTCTGCTACAGGTGCATCGAGCTGTATCACTTCACACTTCATCTTTTTTCATTGCCCACATTCGTAGTCATCAATGTGATCGGGGTCTCAGTATTGGTAATAATCGTGCAGATACTTTAGGTAGCTTTACTCAAATTACTCCTAATTGTTTTGAACAAGCTCGTCACTCTCATGAATTTTTCCATCAATCAGCAAAAATGTTAGCCAAACAGTTCCATTTAACTGTATCAGAAGCGCGTGAGATTGTGCGTTCCTGTCCTGCTTCTCAGCGTATAGGCATAGGTCTGGGATTTGGGGTTAACCCATGAGGTACTCAGGCTTTACAACTGTGGCAAATGGATGTCACCCATGTGTCAGAATTTGGGAGATTGAAGTATGTGCATGTTTGCATTGATACATTTTCACAAGCTATTTGGGCTACAGCACAAACTGGAGAAACTGGACGCCATGTCATTTGACACATGCATGCTGCTATTGCTGTGATGGGTATTCCTCAGGCTTTGAAAACAGATAATGGGCCTGCTTATTGTTCTCGTTTATTTCATCAGTTCTGTTCCAGATGGGGTATTGTACATACTACTGGTATCCCTCACTCTCCCACTGGTCAGGCTATTGTAGAGCGTGCTCATAGTACCTTAAAGACGCTTTTGTAAAAATAAAAAGGGGGAGAGATCCTTGATGTTTCAAACAGACTTGCAAAAGCTTTGTATGTCCTTAACCATTTACGGTTAACGGGGGAAAGAGAGCAGCCTCCAATTGCAGTACATTGGGAGTCTATAAGCAAGAGTCTGGGTGCTATTTCTGAAAAAGGGAAAGTGTTATTTAAGGAGCCAGGAACAACAGAATGGAAAGGCCCGGGTACACTGTTATTAACAGGTCGAGGGTATGCTTCTGTTTCCACAGATTCTGGTGTTCGCTGGTATCCGCTACGCTGTGTTAAACCTTATCTGGAGGCAGCAGAAAAGCCTCACAAGGATCCAAGTTCAGGCATTGAGCCAGGATGATTGTGGCTGTGCTTGGACTCATATGGTTAAACTTACTGATTAATTCAGTCTCACTGTTGCCTGCAGTCCTGCATGTCAATCCCAGACAGAACATGTGGGTTACTTGGGTGAATCAAACAGGTGTTAAGAAGTTTTGTGTTGCAATGGCTTCTGCCATTGATCCTTTTAGAACATGTTTGTTAGGATGCGAATACTACCATACTGCCATACTTAGATGCGAAAGGTTTTAAGTAATTATAGTATAGGCTCGTGTAAGGAGGTTAATCAAGTGTCAGAGTGTGCAGTAAAATTAATGCAAGGCTTGACTGTTAGTTTGCCACAGGATCCACGTGAGCTCAACTTATTGGGATTGCAATCAGTGGGCAGTGAATCTTGAAATTGGGCACAAACGTTTTGTCTTTGGCAGAACTATAGCAAAGGGCTGGATGTACTCGACAGGCCTGGCTGGAACCAGGCACTCAGTCCATTCCTTGGCCGGCATGGAATGTACTGGGACCGATATATCTCCAGCCTTATTGAATAGTTTTACCAAACCAAGTAAATTTTTGTAGTACAAAGACATTGGGAGCAAATGAAAACTTGCAAGGTTTGCTCCCTCACATTAAAAACTGTTGCCCACCTGTGATGACAGTGTTGAGCTCTTGAGTTCTGCTGCTAGAATTGCTTTGTCAATTTTTATACCTGGGGCAGCTGCTGGAAATGCTTTAAAGGAAGTTGCTAAGCTAGCATGCTGGTCTGAAAAGCAAGCTAATGTTACTAGTCAAGTATTAGAGCAGTTGTTGGTAGATCAAAATAGTTTATGTCATGCTTTGCTACAAAATAGAGCTGCGATTGATTTTTTGTTATTGGCTCAAGGGCATGGATGTCAGGATTTTGAAGGGATGTGCTGTATGAATTTTTCTGATCATAGCACATCAATTCATAAGGCAATACAATACTTAAAGGCGCACACTAGCAAGATACAGCAGCAAGTCAGTCCTTGGGATGAATGGTTACAAAGTGTCTTTTCAGGACTTCCCGAGTGGGGACTTGTTCTGCTCAAAGAAGGGAGATGGTTAGGTATTGTGCTTTTATTAGTGCTAGGAGGATGTTTAATTTTTTCATGTTTGCGTTGAGCATCAGTTAAATTGGTCAATGAAGCTTGCCTTGTTCAAAAACAAAAAGGGGGATTTGTGGGGTTTCTGTAGGTTATATACTGAACGAGCGATGAGAAAAGCTGGTAGTGTTAGAAAATGTTATAAGTTTAAACAATGCTGTTTTATGCTGTTTTACAAACTTATGCTGATTTAACTCATGACAATGCTGTTCTGTAAAATCATGCTGTTTTATCTTTAGTGTGAGGTAATGCTGTTTTATAAAAGACAATACAGTCTTGTATTTTATGCTGAGCTAGAGACTTTGAAGCCACCTGAAAAAGTTACTAAGAAGATAAGCTACATGCAGAAGATAAGGACAGCTAATTTGTGGACGGAACTAGCAATATGTAATCCGTATGTGGTCATTGCTTTTAATTAACCAATTATTGAATGCTCTATATTTAGTAACACGCTTAAATGTATATAAGCACCATTATGGAACTTAATAAATGGAATTTGCTTTCAGCCATATTGGTAGTGTCAGGCATTTCCCTGTACCCTCTCATGCAACAGGCCTTAACTCAGCTAGCACACCAGCTGGGGAAAAATCCTAGAGGGCTTTCTTGGGAGCCATTGTAAGCTGAGCACCATGGGAAGGAATTATGTCTTTGGGTTTTTAAAGTCACATGACTCATCCTCCCCTGCCATACGCTCAGCTGCTCCTCATTATACCTGAAACATCAACAGGCTGGCAGTTGCTGGTAGTGTCCTAAGTAGAGTTTTTCTGTCCTGGTCCACCCAAACCAGGAAAATCCACCCCTTCTCCTTACCATGTGAGTTTCAGATAGGATTATATTACCTTGGATTTATTAGTATTTATATATTAGGATTATATTGTGGTACACACTGGACCTCACTGTTCTCCATTACCCACCAGATATTTCCAAGGCCTTTCGCAGACACAACCCCATGGAAAGGTTTGCCTTTGCCCACAGGTGAAAAAATCCACACAGCTTTTCCCAGTAGGTTCCTTTTGTATACAACAGGTACTTGATCTCCATCTGTTCTATGTAAAAAATATCACTGGGCAGGGCTGGCTCAATTGACTGATCCTCTGGTATTAACTAGCCAGGTAGCTTGTGCTAAATGTTTGTCTCAGTTTTTGAAGGTTCCACCACCCATTGCTTTCAGGGTGGTTTTTAGCAAGCCATTATAACATTCAATCTTTCGTGAGGTTGGTGCGTGGTAAGGAATATGATCAATCCACTCCATACCATGCTCTTTGGCCCAAGTAATTATTAGGTTGCTTTTGAAAAGAGTCCCATTGTCCAACTCAGTCCTCTCTGTTGTTCACAAAATTTGCCTTTCAAGGCCCAGAATGGTATTGCGGCCAGTGGCATGAGGCACTGGGTATGCTTCCAGCCATCCAGTGCTTGCTTCTACTGTCGTAAGCACATAACGCTTACCCTGTCAGATTTGAGGTAGGGTGATATAAATACAGAGATACCTGGCTAATTGATTATATTTCAGTCAGAGTCCCTCATACCACAAAGGTTTTCATTTTCTGGCCTGCTTAATAGCAGCACAAGAATTATAGACATGGATAACTTGTGTGATGATATCCATTGTTAAATCCACCCCTCGGTCTCTGGCCCAACTCTATGTTCCATCTCTTCCTTGATGACCAGAAGCATCATGGGCCCACTGAGCTAAGAATAATTCACCTTTGTGTTTCCAATCTAAATCTATTCAGAACACCTAAGCAGCCTGGTCAGCCTGATGGTTGTTTCTTTGCTCCTCAGTAGCTCTGGTTTTAGGCATGTGGGCATCTACATGCCTCACCTTCACCACTAAGTTATCCAGTCGGGAAGCAATATCATTCCACAGGTCAGCTGCCCAAACTGGTTTCCCCTTCCACTGCCAGTTATCCTTTTTCAACTTTTTCAGCCACCCCCATCAAGCATTAACTACCATCCAGGAGTCGGTGTACAGGTAAACTATCGTTCATTTCTGTTGCTCAGCAATTCCTAGGGCAAGATGGATGGCTTTGACCTCTGTAAACTGGCTCAATTCACCCTCTCCCTCCTTCACTTCTGCAACCTGTCAAGTAGGGGTCCAGACTGCACCTTTCCATCTCTGCTATTTCCCTAAAAGACATCAGGATCCATTGGTGAAAAGAGCATAGTGTTTGTCCTGATCTGAGAGGTCTTTATATGGGTGGGGGTTCCTTAGCATGAGTCACTGCCTTTTCTCATTTCATCCCAAACACTGTGCTCTCTGGACAATTTTTCATTACTTCCATAATGCCCAAGCAATTGGGGCTCCCTAATTGTACTCTCCATGTTATGAGGGCAATCCACTTAAAACAGGTAGCATCAGTGGCATAATGGGTGGATAGTACCTTCCCCTTGTACATCCAGGACAGGACTGGGAGTCGTGGTACCAGGAGGAGCTGTGCTTCAGTGCCAATGACCTCTGAAGCAGCTCTAACTCCTTCATAGGCAGCCAATATCTCCCTTTCTGTAGAAGTGTAATTGGCCTCTGAGCCTCTCTAACCCTGACTCCAGGATCCTAGGGAATGCACTCGAGTCTCTGTTGGTGTTTTCTGGCAGAGGCTCCAGGTAAGAGCATCATCCCCCGCGGCAGTGTAGAGCACATTCTTTATCTCTGTCCCTGTTCAGACAGGTCCCAGGGACATGGCATATATAACTTCTCAATTTGTCTGTTCAAATGCCTTTACTTGTTCAGGGCCTGATACAAAATTGTTTCCTTTCCGAGTTCCTTTCTAGAGAGGCTTCACAATGTCACTGTACGATGGAATATGCATCATCCAAAAATCTACAACACCCAAGAAGGCCTGTGTCTCCTTTTTGCTGGTAGGTGGAGACATGGTTCTTATCTTATTCACCACATCCATAGGAATGTGGTGCTCTCCACCTTGCCTTTTAATTCCCAGTAACTGTATTTCTTTGGCAGGTCCTTTGACTTTACTTCTCTTAATGGCAAACCTGGCTTCCAACAGAAGGTCAATTATCTTTCTCCCTTTGTCAAATACTTCATCTGCTCTGTCTCCCCATACAATGATATCATCAATGTACTGAAGATGTTCTGGAGCCCCATCTTTGTCCAGTACAGTTTGGATCAGTCCATGGCAGATAGTTGGGCCGTGCTTCTACCCCTAGGGCAGTCAATTCCTGGTATACTGGATTCCCGTCCAGGTGAAAGCAAATTGTGGTCTGCACTCGATCACCAAGGGAATAAAGATAACTGCATTAGCAATATCACTTTGTAGCATACCACTTTTCTACCTTGGACTCCAGTTCATACTGGAGTTCCAACATGTCAGGTACAGCAGCACTCAGTGGTGGTGTTACTTCATTCAAGCCACAATAGTCCACAGTTAATCTCCATTCCCCATCAGACTTCTTCACTGGCCAATTGGACTGCTGAAAGGCAAGTGAGTTTTGCTGATTACTCTTTCGCTCTCTAGTTGGGAGTATCATGTGCAGTATGGTTAGCAGGGATTCTCTCTTGGTTCGATATTGCTGGCAATGGACTACGATGGATGCATTTGGAACCTTTTGTTCCTCCACCTTTATCAGGCCCACAGTGTATGGGTCATCTGAGTTCCCAAGCAAGCTAGACAAGATGACAGGGAAGTCAAACGCTGCTTTTGCCTGGACTTGTGTCTCCAGTGTCAGGAGAAGAAATCCTCCTACGAAACCAGCAAAGCCAAGCTTGCCAATGCTTGTGAGAGCCTGGAGGATACCGCTCACCACAGGGACAAACTGCAGATTGAGCTGTGCAAGCTCCGCAGGAAGCAGGAGCAGCCGCTTGGCAGCTATACAAAAAAAAGTATCTGATGTAAATGGAGTGCAAGCCAAACTTTGAGAGACTGAAGCAGCCCTCAATTCTAAGGAAGCTGCACTGGTCACAGTCTTTGTTGATAAATAAACTCTTGAGGGGGAAATGGAGGATTTAAAAGGTCAACTCTACAAGGAACGGAAGAAAAAACATATAGAATGGGGAGTAGTATAAGGAATCTGTCCAAGCAGCAAGAGACCTGGTTATAAAAGCTAAAGCTCAGTTAGAAGCAAATCTAGCCAGGGTGTTCAAGGGGAATAGCAAAAATTTCTATAGGTATATTAATGACAAGAGGAAGACTAGGGAAGGTGTCGGCCCCCTCAGAAAGGAAAAAGGAAAACTAGTGAGAAGTGATAAGGAGAAGGCTGAGGTTCTCAACGACTTCTTCACCTCATTCTTCACTGGCAAGGGCTCCAGCCACACTCCCAAAGTCACAGAAGAAAATGCCAAAGGTTGGAAGGAAGAATTGCCCATTTGAAGTGAAGATCAGGTTCGTGACCATCTGAAGAACCTGATAGTGTTCAAGTCCATGGGACCCGAAGGGATGTGTGGGTGTCCATGGGTACTGAGGGAAATGGGAGATGGGGTCATGGCAGTATGGTGAAATCTCCACTGACTGGAAAAGGGAAAACATAACCCCCATTTTCAAAAAGGGAAACAAGGAGAATCCAGGGAACTATAAGCCAGTCAGTCTCACCTCTGTGCCCTGTAAGATCATGGAGCAGATCCTCCTGGAGGCACCACTGAAGCAGAAGAATAATGAAGAGGTCATTTGGTATAACCAACATCGTCTCACCAAGGGCAAATCATGCCTGACAAACCTCATGGCCTTCTATGAGAAGGTCACAACATCAATAGACAAGGGAAGAGTAACCGACATCATTTTCCTGGACCTGAGCAAAGCCTTCAACACTGTCCCACACAACATCCTGGTCTCCAAGCTGGTAAAATATGCGTTTGATGGATGGAATACTTGGTGGATTAAGAACGGGGTTCACAGCCGCACTCAAAGAGTGGCAATCAACAGGTCTATGGACTGTGACAAGTGACAAGTGGAGTACAACAAGGATCACTATTGGGACCGGCATTGTTTGACATCTTTGTTGTTGCCACGGACAGTGGCATTGAGTGCACCCTCAGCAAGTTCGCTGATGACACCAAGCTGTGTGGTGTGGCTAACACACTGGAGGGAAGGGATGCCATCCAGAGGGACCTTGACAGGCTGGGACAATGCCAACCTCATGAAGTTCAAAAGACCGAGTGCAAGGTCCTGCATCTCATTTGAGGCAATCCCAAGCACCAATATAGTCTGGGCAGTGACTGGTTTGAGAGCAGCCCTGGGGAATAGGATTTGGAGGTGCTGGTGGACGAGAAGTTCAACATGAGCCATCAGTGTACACTTGCAGCCCAGAAGTCTAATCGGTATCCTTGGCTCCATCAAGGTCACAGGAGGTGATTCTACCCCTCTGCTCTGCTCTCGTGAGACCCCACTTGGAGTACTGCATCCAGGTCTGGATCCCCTGTTACAAGAAAGACATGGACGTGCTGGAGCATGTGCAGTGAAGGGGTATGAAGATGATCAGAGGTGTCATGATCTGTAACTATTATTATTTTGTATTTTGTTTTTGAGGAAATAATAGCCACTGCTTATACTTGCCCTACAAATTGCCAAATTAACAATTTTTAAAATTTAAGCAAATTAAAACAGTTTAAGTGAAAAGAACACAACACTTGAAGGGGGTCTCAGGAAGGGGTTAATTGTGGGAGAAAAGGTAGGAAAACATGTAATGTTTTTAAACAAATGAATCACCCCCAGGAGAAAGCTTTTAACAAAATAAAAGGAAAAGAAAGGAAACAGATTATTGGTTTTTCACCCTCTTCAGTTCCAGGAGAATGGCGCCTTGTCACAGCAGGCGCTTTCTCACTGAAGCTGAAGGTGTCGAACTAAGTAGTTTGAGCGGAAATAGACCTCCACTATCTTTACGTTGCTCCTGCTGCTGTTCCCCTCTTGCTGGTCTCTCTTTTTCCTCTGAATTATATAGTAAAAAAATTCTGTTTCTAATAAATCATTGCCAGAGATTGCAAATTGCAGGCCTTCCCTTTGGTATTCAGGCTTTCCTGGAATTCCTTAGTTCTTCTATTTGACACCAATTTGCATTACCTGTCTAGCAAATCTGTATCAGGAGCCACTCTTGGTTAGCATTTTATCTTTTCCAGTCCTGTTTCTGACAGGTAGCTTTTACAATATCAAAGGAGAGGGATTTCTTTTTGAATAGAGTGTAGACAGAGCAGATGCTGGCATTTCGACAGTTCAAAAGATTTTTTTCAATTTAAAGCCTGCACAAAATGAAGTTAAAACACTGTACCCTCCACGACAAGAGGGCTGGAGCACCTCTCCTATATAGATGGACTGACAGAGTTTGAGTTACTCAGTCTGGAGAGGAGAAGGCTCTGAGGAGACCTAATTGTAGCCTTTCAGTAACTGAAGGGGGATTACAAGACAGCTGGGGAGGGACTCTAGTATGTCAGGTAGTGATAGGACTAGGTTGAATGGATTCCAAGTAGAATATGGTAGCTTTAGATAAGATGTTAGCAAGAACTTCTTCAGCATGAGAGCAGTGAGACACTGGATCAAGTTGCCCAGAGAGGTGCTGGAAGCCCCATCCTTGGAAGCTGTTAAAAGCCAGACTGGACAGGGCTCTAAACAACCTGATCTAGTGGGAGGTGACTCTGCCTATGGCAGGGGGGTTAGAACTACGTGATCTTAAATGTCCCTTCCAACCCTGAAAACTCTATTATTCAAAATGCACAGCTTGAAGCTGCTTTAGCTGCTGTAAAGGAAGCATGAAAGCAGCATGAAACAGTTCACTTTGATTCTGGGTGTCAAGTTGAATATCAACATAAACTGGCTCAGGCTCTTTATGAAACGAGGGAGCAACATGATGCACAAGTGAAGGTCTATACAGGAAAAATTGAACACACTTGAGAAACTAGAGAATCTGCCAAAATTGAGAATGCCAGACTTGCCTCTGGAAAGAACAATTATACAGCCCCACCCTGGGCGCAAATAGATCTGTCAGTTTAGACAGTGACAGATGCTCTCTGTTATTCCCAGTTCCCTAGCAGAAGAAAGAAGAGAATAAGGGAAAAAAACTTGGAAGTTGAATCAACTTGAGCAGGTAGAAGATTACCTGTCTCGGTAAATGTTGTCCTTCTCTGCTGAGGAAACAAGGAAGAGCAGCAGCAGCAGGGACCAGGTAGCAGCAGGAACCAGGCAGTGGCAAAAAGGCATTGATCAGGTAGATAAGCAAGCAGAGAAAATCTGCAAGAGAGCTCTCTTAGGAGCAATTTTATACTGAGCACCATGGGAAGGAATACACTGATTGGTGTTTTTAGGTCACATTGCCCATTCTCTTCTCCCATAAGCACAGCTGCTCCTCATTATAGCTGCAACATCAAGAGGATGGCAATTGCTGATGGTTTCCCAGGTAGGGTTTTAATATCCTGGTGTTCTCAAACCAGGACACCTTGTAATCTAAATCAATCAGCCTTTGTAGTGCCATGATTCCTCAAGAAGCTGTTCCAAAAGTATATAAAAAAAGGAGGCACAGCTCCCAAAGAAAAGGGGGGATTTACATGAGTGTTCTGCTGGCTGTCACTTTCCCCTGAAACACTATGCAGAGACCTAAGTTTTGGGACTGTGAGCTTCCCTTGTAACCTGAAACTCTCACCCCTCTTAGTGCCTTGCTTCCTTAAGCCACATTTACCAAAAGGGAAAACAAGCAGTCACAGCTCTGAAAAAGAAGGGGCTTGTCACCTTTCAAATGCTGAAAATGGGCAGGTTCTTGTTAGATCTCAACAGCACAGAAAAAACAGATAACACATTATCGGGTGCAATTACTCAGCTTTATTGAACAGAACTGAGAAGCATTAAAACAGTAAATATGAAGCCTTATTCTGTAGAGACAGAGAGAAAAATAACTGAGGGATAAAATTGCAGGTCCTGGATCCAGCTTTGGGCCAGCGTACCAGGAGAGGGTTTGTGTTGTTGGAAAAACTTCCTAGAGAAGCCCACCATTATGCCTCCTTTCATAAGCCTGTGTTCCTCAAACAGTGGTTGTTGACTAAGCATGGTTGAGACCTATCAGACTGAGAAACTGGAGCAGACCTCTGCCCACTCAATCCTCAATCCTTATCTCTATTATTTTTGCCATATGCAGGCCCTAGGCCATATGAACACCTTCTCCAGGCAGTCTTTTATGAATGTTATAACGGTCTTTTTCCAGGGCTTTCAAGGCTGTATCAAAACCATTTCCTTCTAGTAACAGTTGTAGAAAAGAAGAAAGTGAGTGGCAAGAGTGAAACAAAGAGGTTATAGTGAATTCAAAACCCAAAGATCCAGGGTGCTTCCTGTTGGTCTCCTCGTGGAAAGGGGGTGGTGATCCAATCTGTAAAAGAGGCACGTATGTGTATTTCAATTGAAAATATGGGAAAATTGGAAAAACAAGAATAATAGGTTTCAAAATTGCATGGGTGAAATACTGCCTTTTTGAATTTACTCACTTATGAATGTTATTTTCTATGGTACCATCTCCCAGCCATGTTACTTTTCTATGCTGTTAAAACAGTGGTTTCTGCAAGAATTAGTTCAGTTGTGCATTTAATTGGGAAGTTTGGGGACTCTGATGAATGCATTCACTATGCAAAATGATTCTGCTTCTTTCTGTGGTGAGTTTGACTCACCAGAGTTTCAAGGCCTCGGTGATTTTTGGTGTTACTCGTTTTGCTTATCGCTCTGTCTAAATGTGTTCCAGGGGTGTTTCAATCTTCGACATTTGTGCTGAAAAACTGCTGCCACCTGTGTCGTCGCCACTCCTGCCACCGTTGCCAGCAACACCTTCCCCATTGTGTTTGAACCAGCCCTTGTCGCTCCTGTCATAACTCCCAGAAAGTCGGACCGCCCGGTGACGGGTGATAATGATTCAGAGACAGAAACAATAGAAAACCCTGACCAGCGAGAGAGTCGGGCCAAGGCAGTAACAACAAAGAAGAGAGATTCATAACCTGAGATAATTGTCCAATCAATGTCTCTGAAAGAGATATATATTTTAAGAAATGATTGTGCTTGCGATGAAGGTTAATCACTGAATACTTGGATGCTGTGTGTCTGGGAAAAAGGAAGCGGATATGGTAAACAAGGAGGGCAGAGAGGCACGGCAGATGGGATCCTTAGCCAGAGATGGGGGAATTGATAAGGTAATTGGAAGAAAAGCTGGTACTTACAGTCTTTGGAAATGCCTTTTGTCTGCATTAAAAAGCTGATATCCTTAAAAGGAGGATATTGAATGTCGCCCTATTAGATGCAGCACCTTGGAAAGAGGCATCAGATATCTGACAGAGCTGGCAGTCCAGGGAGTCATCTATGGTGACGGGGAAAAACCTGAAGATCCTGATGAAATTCCATCCAGGAGTCCTCTGTTTAAAAAGCTCACACAGACTGCCCCTGCTATGTACTCCCACATTTGGGGGGAAAGGGTCTTTGTGGGAGATGATGAAACAGCACCAACTGTCAGTGAATTTATTAGCCAGCTAAGACAGTACAAAGACAGTGTCTCTAACCCCTTACAGGCTCATGTCTCACCAGTGGAAAAAATGTCTGGGGAGTTCAAAACCATAGCTGAGGAGCTAAAAACCTCTTTTGAGAAGCTACATGATAAGTTATCCAAGATGGAGACAGAGAGTAACACTTGTTCTCCTGAATGGATTCATGTATCAGCTATCGAAAATAGGTGCTTCTTGAGGAGGCCATCTCAGGGTAGGCAGAACTCACCACAGTTCTCTGTGGTCAACCCTACGTAATCTTGGTGAAAACATGAGTATATGGGATGGCAAACCCACTGCTACCCTGTGTGCAAGAGTAGAGGACCTGCAAGGTAATACCACTGGGGGTAGTGTTTCCAGAAGGATGGTTGTTCCAATATCCCAAGAACCATCCATTGCTGGCCCTAGCAGATGGGTTTCCAACCCAACTTTGTGTCAAGGAATTAACAGTAAGAGTCCAGTTTGCCACACAAACCCTTCTGTTTGATGTGGGTGTTGTACTCATCAGTAGAGAGGCCCTGCCTCTAGCCTGGTGAAGGAAAGGGATAACAGAGTTTGCTGGACACTGTGGATTCGGTGGCCTGGCACAGCAGAACCACAGAGATACAAGCTCTGGTAGACATTAGTGCACAGTGCACCGTGCACCTTGCTACCATCAAATCACAAAAGAACAGACTCTATTACCATATCTGGAGTCACATGAGGGTCTCAAGAACTGACTGTAGTGGATGCTGGAATGAGCCTGACCGGAAATGACTGGGAGACCCACCTTATAGTGACTGGCCCAGATACTCCATGCATCCTTGGTACAGACTTTATTCAGAAAGGGTATTTCAAGTAACCACAAGGGTATAAGTGGGCCTTTAGTCTAGCTCTCTTGGGAGCCATTTTATATTGAGCAACATGGGAAAAAATACTGTGATTGTTTTTTTAGGTCACATGACCAATTCTCTCCTCTCATAGGCTCAGCTGTTCCTTATTATAGCTGCAACATCAACAGGCTGGCACTTGCTGCCGGTGTCCTAGGCAGGGTTTTCATATTCTTGTCCTCTCAAACCAGGACACTTTGTAGTATAAATCAAGCACACTTTGTAGTGCCATGATTCTTCAAGCAGCTGTTCTAAAAGAGATAAGAAAAGAAGGCACAGCTCTTAAACAAAATGGGGTTCTTGTGGACAGTTTTAGAAAAAATAAATTCTCTCTTGAATCGGCAAAATGCAGGTGTGGTCTGCTTTTTTTTCAAAGGATATCCCTCTTCTTTTATATGTTAACATCTACCTGGAAGTAGTAGGATTGATAAGATAAAATTGCTAATCAGAATTGTTACCCGAAACAAAGACTCAAACCAGCAGAGTGTCGGTTTGAATCGGTGCTTTATTAGGGGCCCCGGGAACCCTGGGGACAGAACAGAGTCCCAAATCAGGATTCCGAAAATCCCCCGTTTGGTTTCAGCTTTTATACCCTTTTACAATGTGACCTTCATGCAGAGCTACAAAACGGTAGACAAAACAGTTACATGCTTTATATAAACAATGGTAGGCAGACATCCACTAACTACAAATTTCTCATGCTAGTTTAACTTAAGGTATTATTGAACCGATACCCCCCCCCCTTTTTACGTGCATAACATTTCAACCCTTTATCTTCAATGACAGTTTACTTCTCTTCATGTTCTCTCTTCTTAGCACATTCCTTCTTATCTGCCTTTGATCCTACTTGCAACAGAATGGCTCCTGATTCAAGTTGCCAGACAGGTAATGCTAATTGGTGTCAAATACAAGAACTAAGGATCTCCAGGAAAGCCTGAATACCAAATAGAAGACCTGCAGTTACCAAACTGCAGTCTCTGGCAATGACTGATGAGAAGCAGAAATTTTTGACTATACAATTAAGAGGAAAAAAGAAAATATTAGGAGAGCAGCAGCAGTGGTGGAGTTCTGTCATGGTTCATTTAGAACCTGCCAGTGCCTGGTTACAATCTTTATTACAATTTTCAAATGCCAGTTGTTTTATCAAAATGTTAGAAGCAGTGCTGTTAGTCACACTCCTCTGAATAGCCGTATTTAAACAATTAACAAATTGTTCAAAAGGCTCTGATGGTCCTTGTAAAATTTTTGTGCAACTTGCATTATCCTCCCCTTTCACAGGCAACTTTCCCCAAGCATATACAGCCGTTTATTGACCGAGGGAGATTTGGACTGGGCCTGCTTGATTTCTAAACTCCCTCAGAGAGGAGCCTAGGTGCTGCTGGGCCACATCCTTCTTCTCCTCTAATTAATCTCATTTAACAACCCATTCAGTGAGATTAAGTTTGGGAATTCTCTGCGCAGGACTTGTGAGTAAGGTTATTACCATGGAGTTTTATGTAAAAATACAATTTTACTTAAAAGTGAGTAAGATTATAAAGCGTGTGAGATTGCAACTAGCAGAATTATACGTGATGGTCCTTGTAAAATTTTTGTGCAACTTGCATTATCCTCCCCCTTCACAGGCAACTTTTCCCAAACATGTACAGCCGTTTGTTGATAAGCCTGCAGCTCCCAGGACAACTGTGTTTGTTTATCTAAAAAAGCTCCCGTTCCTGTCAACATTTCAAAGGTAATAGGTATATTTGCCTACTGATTTGTTAGAGCCTGTTCCATGCAAAGATCGTGATAATACATTTTCCAGAGTAAATAGTCACCTTGGTCTAGGGCAGTACGAGCCAGTATATTACAAGCATAAGGGCACACAGCTTCAGCAGCTACAAGTTTGCTTATAGTAAGTACATAAGGTGCAGTTGGACCATGCATAGCTGCAGCCTCTTTTAAATCTTTCAATGTCATCAAAGGTATAGCTTTATGTGAGCGAAATACCTGCCTAGGATTATTAGGATCAATATTCTCCATAACAGGGAATGCCTGCAGAAGTTCGAAAGGGATTTTCTCCCCATTCTGAAGTGAAGCACTAAGACTTTTTTGTATACTTGTCTCCAATACAGAAGAAGTCAGAAGTCAAGGCGCTAGAGGCACAGAAGAATTTACAGGTCGGTGAACAAGGGACCCCATTTCTTCCAAATGTCTCTCATCCTGAGGTTGCAACACATTTTCTCCTTTATCAGTATCTTGACCCTCGTCCTGTGTAGCTACTGCAGCATCTATCATACCTCTATATTAAAATTGTATTTGGTCCATATTGTTCACAAATAACCTTATACTCTAGTCAACCAGATTCTACGAAAGAGTTAACTGAATCAGTTAATTTCGTTACTGCTCCCTCTACCTATTAGAGGCTAGAGGATGGGGAGAGGGTTCTAGGGGGGGGGGCAGTGGGCGTGAACTGTGTTTACCACTTTTGGCTTTTTTTTTAGTTTTTAAAATAATGGGTTTGGGAGCAAAATGCACAGTTTTCTTAGGTGGTGGGCAGTCTTTTTCACAAAGCCTGTCATATTGCATAAAAATCTCTTAACAACCCTGTTACGATCCGAGTTATTATTTTATATTTTAATTGTGAAGAAAAATCAGACACTACTCATAGATGTCACACGAATTTACAAAAACAACAGGCTTTATGATTTAAGTAAATTACAAATAGTTATTTCAGGGGAAGGAGACAGTAACACCACCTTTAAAAGAAAAAAAAAGTTTACAAGAGGAGATATTTTACATAAATTAGTCACTCTGGGGAGAGAGTTGTTAAGAAGAAAAGAAAAGAAAAGAAAAGAAAAGAAAAGAAAAGAAAAGAAAAGAAAAGAAAAGAAAAGAAAAGAAAAGAAAAGCAGTTAAGCTTTATCAATTTCCAGAGGCCCTGGTCTTTGGCTGGGGGGGGGCAGTGGCGTAGGACCCACCATTCCTACTTGGCTGCTATTCTCCACTTTTTTTCCCTGCTGGTGCTGTCCCATAGCTGAAGCTGAAGTGGCGAGAGAAGAAGTGGAGGGGGAGAAGAGAGACCCATCAACTTCTCCTTTTCTCTTTGAGTTTTTACACAGCAAAAAGGGTCCTGTCTTTTCATAAATCAATGGCACACACTGGCAAAAATTTGCCATCCCGAGAACTTCTCTTTAAATTATTGAAATTCTTCAGTCCAGGTTACAAAGGATCAAGTTAATCTGAATAAGGTATGTGCATGTACAAAGCAATTGTCTCAGACAGTGACATTTACAACATGTATAGAAAGAAAGGTAAAACATTGACATTTACAGAATCTTAACAATTAATTTAGAAGGAGAAAATGTTGATTATATATGAGAACTAATAATAGCAATAGCAATAGTAATAAAATGATAATAGGAATTATAATAATGATTAGAAAATAAGATAAAATTAAATAATCACAAACGTAACATAGGTCCATTTCACACACATACAAATTACATCTGATATTACACCACCAGTAAAACGTATTACAGGTAACAGCAATCCAGGAGCAATCATAAACAAAATCATGATGCTATAAATTACTTTGCCTAAGCTAAAGAGGTGGCAAGCCTCCCAGCCATCAGTAAGTAATTTCTTCCAGTGTCAGTTTCAGAGTAGCCAAGTCTGAGACTGTACACCAGGGGTGTTTTATTTTGATCTCCTAGGATTACTAGGATCACATTAATTCAACCTCATTCTGTCCCAATACACAAAACCTAATTACACAAAAAGGAGCAAAAAGAAAACGTTTGTTTACAGTACATAGGGAAAAAGAGAACTTAAACCTTATTCCACACAGATTATCCAGTTTGTGCTAATTTTGTGCTGTTTATCATTCATGTCAGTGGCCACCCATGTGTTTGAATTCAGTGGACTTTGCAAAATGAGTTTAATTCTACCTATGTTAGGTAAATTCACACAAACAGCTTGACCAGACTGCAAAATTCCTCTGAAGTGTCTGGGATGCTTCTTCTCAGTGTTGTTTTCTTGATTAGGCGACAGGGGAAAGAATGCTGTCATTCTGGGACACCCGTTTACACCCCATCTATTAATGACTGTGGCAATAGCATAATTGAGTCTCTCATCCCATTTACCTTCCTGAGGTCTAATGAATTTTTTAAATTAACCTATTTGTTCGTTCAATGATGCTGTTTCCCTGTGGATGATAGGGAATATGAAATGCCTAGTTAATATTTTCACTTTTTGCCCATTGCTGGACAAGGTGGGAAGTGAAATGAGTACCACGAGATTGAATACTGCTAGGTTTAGGCAAAATTCCAAACACCTTTTTCAGGAAAGAAACAGTATTTTCCCCACTCACTTTTGCATAAGCTTCAGCACAAGTTAATCCAGAGATAACTTCTACCATTACAATAACATACTGTTTATTTCCTGACCTTCGGAAGGGTCCTGTATAATCTATTTGCCAAGTAGACCATAATGTTTTACCATCTCTGAGATGTAAATTGCCAGCAGTCAGAGGATGTTCTCCCAATCGAATTTTACACAAATCACATGAGGAAATTATTGTTTTACATTGTTCTCATGATACAGACCAACCACAAGATTGTGCTTCTTTATACAAATCAAAAATACCCGAATGACCTCTTTTGCAATGAAGCCATTCTAGTAATTTCCCCCATTCTTGGATTTCACCTTGACTGGGATCACCTCTGATTTCAATTCCATTAATTCTTGCGAATTCATCAACTTGGTTATTATATTTGCTTGCTTCATCTTTTAAATTAGATTGGTGAAAAGGTACCCATCCTACATGAAAATTAGGATTTTTTTTAGCAATTTGTAGTATTTCCTTCCACTTCTCTGTATGCCATACAGGCACTCTATTAATATCCCAGTTATTATTTTCTCAAAACGTCACCCATTCTACACAGCCTTTAAAGACAGCAAAAATATCTGTATAGATATATACAGGTTCTTTAGTGGCTTTTTCTTTTACAAATACGTTCAAAAAAGCATCCAGCTCGCCCGCTTGTGCGCTTCCTTCATCTTGATATATTATTTGTTCGCCGGTGGAAGGTTTAATTGCAGCAGACTTAAAAAAACATACTTTTCCATCCCTTCAGGAAAAAGCATCTGTGAACCTGGCTGCATTCATATCACTGTTGTACTCTTGGGCTTCTTTAATAGGGCTAGGAGTTTTCATTATTAATACTTTTTCATTTGTAGATCCAATTGGTTCCTAAATTTTCAATTGTTTATCTGTGCCATCTTCAATTTGGAAAAGTTCTGAAAAGTATTCAATTTGGCTAAAGCATTTTCTGAGAAATTCCTTCAGGAGGTGGCTTTCCAGACAGTACCCAGTTAATAACCTTAAAAAGCCCTTTGAGGATTACCTTTTGTTTTTTAATTACCTGGCTTATTTCCTTAAGAGCTGTGCTGAATGGGAGCAGACCCTTTTCCTGGACTGAATACCGTTTCTCTGAGTCCTTTAACAACTAAGAATAAAAAGCTATGGGTCTTTTGTCTCCAGCTGGCCCCTTCTGCCAAAAGTGATATGATAAAGCACTAGAGGAAAAACCCCATTCTATTGTTATTGGGTCTTCTGGGTGAAGAGGTCCCAGGGTTTGAAAGGTCAAGACAAGGCATCATGGGTAATATTCTGTGTCCCGCCTTTCCATTTAATTCCTAAAAATTTTGTTTCTTGGGAGGGAGGTTGCCTTTTATCCTCAGGACTTTCTATTTGCAAGCTCGTTAAGTGCCCAGTTATGGCATCATAAGCTGCTCTCACTGCTTGCTCATTTTGACCGCCTATCAGTACATCATCAATGTACTGATAGATTTTTGGTCTTTCTTTTTTATCTTTGGAATTCTTTCTAGCTCGTGCAAGAGCATGGAGGAGGAGTGTTGGTGAATGTTTGTAGCCCTGGAGCAATCTTGTAAAGGTATATTGTATTCCATCCCAGTTGAAGGCAAAATATTTTTGATCCTCTGAGTCAACAGGAATCTGAAAAAACATATCTTTCAAATCGAGGGGGTCAGTCACAGAATGTGCTGCTTCCTGTATTTCTAGTACTAAATCTGAAATGTTTGGAACAGCTGCAGTCAATTTTTCATTAGCAGCATTTAATTTCCTATAATCTACTCTCATTCTCCATTTGCCATTTGGTTTTCTTATGGGACAAATTGGGGAGTTAAATGGAAAATGGCAAGGCACAATAATGCCTCTTTGTTTTAAGTCAGAAATTACCTCTTTGATCCCCTTTTTAGCAGCAACAGGCATAGGATGGATCTTTTACATTGGAAATCATGCTCTGGGGCAAGCGTGGAGCAGTTTGCAACAGTGTAACTTTTAGTGTGGACATGCCTAAATTCCAAAAGCGTCTGTTTTCATCTCTCCATGCCCAACAAATGAGAACATCCATTCCTAGAAAATTGTAAGGCATGTTATCTATGACCATTTGGGTTCAAATTAACTCTTTGTCTCCCAGTAACGTTAATGAAACTCTAGCCGTTTTTTGTAAGACAGGCTTGCCCAATGCGCCACTCTCTCTTAAAGCCTAATATAGGCTTTAGGGACGAATCAATACCACATTTTTTCACATCAGATTTGAGTGTGGAGAGCTGAGCGTCCATATTCACCACAAATGTTACCAGATTAAATTTTGTTCCAATAGCAAATGTAAGATCAAAATTGCTGTTTTTATTCAGAACCAATCTCAGCACATTTTGCCAGTCTTTTGGAGGACTGGATATTTTAGGATTTGATTGCTTATTATTTTCTGACCAATCCTATTAATTTGCAGGGATTGTCTCCCACGGTTTATTGAAGGGGTCAGTTGAATTTACTGAACTGAGACTGATAACTCTCTCCTCTCTCTGCCATCTTTTTGTTTTCTTTTTATTTGCAGAGAGAGGGCTTTTTAGTTTCCCCAACTGTTTGAATTGCTAGATTGCTCCCCTGAATTTGACCTTTTGTGCCATTCCTTGCTTATGGTTTTTAGATGACCATATGTAAAATTTTGACTCAAAAGTGAGGGAAGGATATCTTTTTGCTTACCTTCCTCCTTAAGCTTTGCAAAAAGACACAATTCACCCCACAGACAAATTGTCTCTGTCTCAGGTGTTTTTATTTTGGTGAATGTTATTTCTCTGCCTGCCCCATCTATTCAGCACTGTCCATTCTCCCCACGGCTCGCCCTGCTGTTGAGGAGGGATCCGGGTTGGCATGGCAGTTTCAGTGGCTTAAGAAGGTTTTTATTTGTCATTGGGGGGGGGCTGAAGGATTTTCACAGAGGATTCCTTGAAATAATCAGCTTCCGGCACCTCATATTTGCGGCCGTATTTGGTTACTTCCTTGACCAGATAGGACCAAGTGTATTCTTTGCCCATTAATGAATTTTCAGTTCTAGCCTTAATTTGTATTGCTAGATTTTTAAGCTCATCGGGCAACCCTCAGATAAGAATATCCATCCTCTCTGGTCTTATCTTTAGCATCAGAGGACTGTCCTGGTGGAGTATCAGGACATGATCATGAAACATTTGAATTACACTTGCTTTGTGTACATTGTCCATCGGCTGAGGGACATTTCCCCAATATATATGGGGTTCTCTCCTTGCTTTGGGGTCAATTAAGCTGGTGTTATAAGCAGCTCGTTACCTCACAGACCAGGGAGCCCTTTTGTTGGCAGTAATTAGCAAGGCTTCTGGCCCCCAATAGCCAAAGGCTTCTTTTTCTGATAGCAAAATATCATCTCCTCCAGAGGATGAGAACATTATTACATATTCAGTGTCTGTTGGTGGAGCCGTTTCTCCAAATTATGAATTTTATTAGCGACAGATTCTATAAAATTGCTGACCAAATTGGCTGATTTAGTCACTCCTCCCTCTAGCGAATTAGCAGACAGAAGAGGGGGTGTGTGGGACAGTGTATTGATGGCTTGAAGCTGTGTTTTGGTTTTCAAAATAGAGAGGTGGCATTTCCCTCTTTTGGAAGCAAAACACACTGTGTTCTTATATCATCTTTCAGAGTATGCATGTTCTCCCTCATCAGCCATGCATTCAGATGTAGATGGGGGGTGTTCTAGCAGCGGTTTGGGATTACAGCAGACCAAAAAATCTTGTTCACCAGACTCGTAAAATTTTATAACATCTCCAAATTCCTCTGACATGCCACTTTCTCTCTTATCCACTTGTTGGCGTAATTCCTTTTTCTCCAGCCAAATTATAGCAGCCAGGAGAAAAAAAGCGCAAGCATTAAAATAATCCATGACAAATTTTTAACTTCTTTTTTAGTCACTTTATGGAGAATGACATGATTGTCTAAAGATTTTAAGGTTTTGACAATGGTTTCCAATTCCCCCCTTTTATACTGTTTGCAAAGCATAACATAAATGCTTTCTTTTAGAATATATCTATGGGTTTTGATGTCTTCCCAGAACGGGCATACAAATGGACTCTCACAAAATTCTTCCTCCTTGTAAACAGGGAAAATCCATTCCTGAACTCCACTGGTGGTAGCACAAATGGCTTCAGTGTTCATTTTTGGAAATAATCTGTATTTTAAATTCGTTTGTTTTTTTTTTTTATTCGGAGTTAATTTTGCAATTTGAGTGTGAAATTACAAACAGGCTCCAAGATTTCCTCTCAATGTTGTCCTGCCCACTCCACAAATTAAATATCACAGTCCATTACTATTATTATTTTATATTTTGTTTAGGAGGAAATATTAGCCACTGTGTCTATTCGCTGCACGAATTGCAAAAGTAAACAACTTCAAGATTTAAAGGAATTAAACCAGTTTATTTCAGGGAAAAACCCCACCACATTGGTAATGGGTCTCAGGAAGGGGTTAATAGTGTGAGAAAAATCCATGGAAACAGGTTTTTAAACAGTGAATCACCGCATGAGAGATCTTTTAAGTAGAAGAAAAAAAAAAAAAAAAAAAAAAAAAGAAAAAAAAGGGAACAGATTATTATTTCTTCCACCCTCTGAAGTCCCCAGAGAATCGCCACCTCACCACCACGGTCGCTGTCTCTTTGAAGGCAAATGATGTTGAGGGAAGCAGAATTCCACCACTGCTGCTACTGCTGCTGAAACAGAGCAAGGCCCTGGTAGGGTTAACTCCTGTAATGAAGCAGAGCAAGGCCCTGACAAGGCTAACTCCTGTCTTGAGAATAATTATCTTGTTCTTAAAAAAAGACAGTGCCAAAGCCAGCCAGGCACCAGAAGAATGTAAACACCTACACAAAGAACATAAAGATGTCAGGACTAGTAGATAAGTAGAAAAAAGTTATTGCTTGAGCTCAAGATTGTTTTGAGAAGCAACTGTCGAAAAATTGAGAAGGGTCCGCCCAGGATCCGCCCAAGGTCAGCCCAGGGTCCTCCCAGGGTCCGCCCCGACTCTGCCTCTTATGAATATTAAAACTGCATGATGTAATCTCATGAATATGTATGTAACCTCCCTGAAAATTGTATAAATTGCCTGACCTTTTACTAGCAACTTGGAATTCTCTGTCCAGTGCTAGCTGGGGATTCTCGAACATCGAAATAAATACCTTGCTGTTTAAAGGCACAAAATTCTGTCTCTAAACAGTTTTGTTAGGCCTTTTTGGGCTTCACTGCTGCTCCCCTAATATTCTCCTTTTTCCTCTTAATTTTATAGTAAAGAAATTATCCTTCTCATCAATCATTACCAGAGCCTGCTAATTGGTAACTGCAGACCTTCCCTTTGGTATTCAGGCATTCCAAGAATTCCTTAGTTCTTCTATTTGACACCAATTTACATTTCCTGTCTGGCAACTTGTAACAGGAGTCATTCTGATTAGCATTTTATCTTATCAGTCCTATTACTTCCAGGTAGCTGTTAACATATAAAAGAAGAATATCCTTTGAAAACATAACAGACAGAATCAGCATTTTGCTGATTCAAGAGACAATTTGTTTTCAATTTACTGCCTTGTCCATGACACGCCCCTTCTGCTTGGGACCTGTGCCTCCTTTTGTTTACTCCTTTACGAACAGCTGCTTGAGGAATCATGGCACTGCAAAGGTTGCTTGATTTAGATTACAAGGTGTTCTGGTTTGAGAGGACCAGAAAATGAAAACCCTGTCTGGGACAAGAGTAGCAACTGCCAGCCTCTTGATGTTGCAGCTATAATGAGGAACAGCTAAACCTATAGGAGGAGAGGATGGGTCATGTGACCTAAATATACCAATTTAAAGTATTCCTTCCCATGGTGCTCACTATAGAATGACTTTCAAAAGAACTTCTGGAGATTTTTCTGTGCTTGGTGTGCTAGCTGGGTTAGGGCCTTCCTGCTACTACCATTTACCTGTAGCTACAAGGTTGCTGCCCCTTCTGCTCTTCCTCATTTCCTCAGCAGCGAAGGACAGCTTTTACCTATTCAAGGCTTTTCAACTTTAAAGTTTCTCTCTGTTATTCCCTTTTTCCCTTTGGGAGGGGAGTGGGAATAACAGAGGTCATCTATCACTCTCTAAACTGTGACAGATTTATTTGCACCCAGTGTAGGACTGTATATTTCCTCTTCTCACAGGCAAGTCTGGCATTCTCAAGTTTGGCAGATTCTCCATATTCTCAAGTCTGTCTAACCTCTTCTTGGTACAGCTTTACTTGTGCATCATGTTGCTCCCTCTTTTCACAAAGAGCCTGAGCCAGTTTATACTGATATTCAACTTGACATCCAGAATCAAACTGAACTTAGTTTTATGCTACTTTCTAGCTTCATTGATTTCCTCCTCGTATATATTTTTTGTGGAATTCCAAGTCCTCAATAAGACTCTGACACCAGTTTTCAAGATCCACATTCCCTAACGTTTCATTTGCAAGCTGTTCCTTTACAGCAGCTAAAGCAGCTTCAAGCAGTGTATTTTGAATCATAGAATCAGAGTTTTCAGGGTTGGAAGGGAACATTAAGATTCACCTAGTTCCAACTCCCCTTCCATGAGCACAGACACCTCCCACTAGATCAGGTTGCTCAGAGCCCCATCCAGACTGTCCTTAAACTTCCAGGGATGAGGCTTCCACCACCTCACAGAGAAATTTGTTCCAGTGTCTCACCGCTCTCATGGTGAAGAACTTATTCTTAACATCTCATCTAAATCTCCCCTATTATAGTTGGAATCCATTCTCCCTAGTCCTATCGCTACCTAGCATCCTGAAAACTCCCTCACCAGCTTTCTTGTAGGCTCTCTTCAGATACTGGAAGGCTACCAGAAGGTCTCATCGGAGCCTTCTCCTTTCCAGACGGAAAAACCACAACTCTCTTAGTCTGAATTCATAGGAGAGGTACTCCAGCCCTCTAATCATCCTCATAGCGCTTCTCTGGACACACTCCAGCACATCCATGTCTTTTGGAATATAATAGACAGTTGTTCAGAAACCACATCTGCCAGTTCCCTCAGTACCCCTGGGTGTATCCCAACGGTTCCCATGGACTTGTACACTTTTATGTTCCTTCCAACCCTTTCCAGTGTACACTGATTTTTGATAGTGTGGCTGGAGCCCTTGCCAGTGAAGACTGAGGTAAAGAAGTCATTGAGAACCTCAGCCTTCTCCATATCACTCGTCACTAGTTTTCCTGCTTCCATTCTGAGGGGGCCCACACCTTCCCTGGTCTTCCTCTTGCCATTAATATACCTATAGAAATTTTTGCTATTCCCCTTGATCTCCCTGGCTAGATTTAATTCTAACTGAGCTTCAGCTTTACGAACAAGATCTCTTGCTGTTTGGAAATCTTCCTTCTATGCCCCCCCCATTCTAGATGTCCTTTCTTCCATTCCTTGTAGAGTTGACCTTTTAAATCCTCCATTTCTCCCTCAAGAGTTTATCACCAAGGACTGTGACCAGTGCAGCTTCCTTAGAATTGAGGGCTGCTTCAGTGTCTCAAAGTTTGGCTTGGACTCCATTCAGACGAGATCCCTTTTCTGTATAGCTCAACTGTTCCTGCTTGCACAGCTCAATCTGCAGCTTTCCCCCTGCCAAGTGGTGTTGTCCAGGCTCCTGCGAGTGTCAGCCATCTTGGATTTGCTGATTTTGTAGGAGGATGACTTCTCCTGACACTGGAGACAAGAGACCTGGCAGAAGAAGAGTTTGACTTCACAGTGATCTTGTCTAGCTTGCCTGGGCCCTCAGATGACCATTCCATTGTGGGCCTGATGAAGGTGGAAGAAAAAAAAATGAAAACAGTATCCAATGTACTCCATTGCCGGCAATACCAAACCAACAGAGACTTGCTGCTTCCAATACAGAACCTGATACGCTCATTAGAGAGCCAAGGAGTCATCAGCAAAACTCACTCTTCAAAAGTCCAGTATTGCCAGTGAAGAAGTCTGATGGGGAATGGAGATTTGCTGTCAACTATCATGGCTTGAATGAAGTGCCACCACCACTGAGTGCTGCTGTACCTGACGTGTTGGAACTCCAGTATGAGCTGGAGTCCAAGACAGCAAAGTGGTATGCTACAATTCATATTGCTAATGCATTTTTCTCCTTTCCCTGATGGCCAAGTGCAGACCACAATTTGCTTTCCCCTGGAGGGGAATCCAGTATACCTGATGTTGGCTGCCCCAGGGGTGGAAGCACAGCCCAACTATCTGCCATGGACTGATCCAAACTGCACTGGACAAGGATGAGGCTCTGCGGGAGAACAGTGGACAACACGCAGATTAATATAATCGAAGCATTGCCGTTTATTGAGAGTAGCGGTAGCCCTTTTATACACAGTCAGACTGATAACATAATATAAGCATATTGCTGATTGGTACGGCAAATTTTTCATATGCCACAGGGCACTATCTAACTGGTTAAATACAACTCTTTATGTGTTGTCTATGAGATGCTTTCCCATCCTGTTATTCTTCTTTTCTGCTGCCAACTCCCTTATCTTTTGCACGTAGCTGATCTTTTAATAACCTTGAAGCTGGGCCTCAAGGCCCTTAGCTCTCTCTGGCTAATGCTAAGAAGTCAGGATTGCTCACATGTCTATTTTCTTAAAAAAAATCTCCAACAAGGCTCCAGAGCATCTTCAGTATATCGATGATATCATTGTATGGGGAGACAGAGCAGATTAAGTATTTGACAAAGGGAGAAAGATAATTGACCTTCTGTTGTAAGCTGGGTTTGCTACTAAGAGAAGTAAGATTAAATACCTTCTACAGAGATACATGTACTGGTAATTAAACAGCAAGGTGGAAGACACCACATCCCTATGGAAGTGGTGAATAAGATAACAACCATGTCTCCACCTACCAGTATAAAGGAGACATAAGCCCTCTTGGGTGTTTTAGGTTTTTGGAGGATGCATATTCCATCGTACAGTGACATTGTAAAGCCGCTCTATGAAGTAACTCGGAAAAAGAAACCATTTTGTATGGGGCCATGAGCAAGGACAGGCATATGAAAAGACAAATGGAGAAAATATACATGCCATCGCCCTGGGACCTGTCATAGAATCATAGAATCATAGAATTTCTGGGTTGGAAGGGACCTCAGAGATCATCAAGTCCAATCCTTGACCCACTACCGCTGTGGTTACTAGACTATGGCACTGAGTACCACATACAGTCTCTTTTTAAATATCTCCAGGGACGGAGAATCCACTGCTTCCTGGGGCAGCCCATTCCAATGCCTGATCACCCTCTCCGTAAAGAAATTCTTTCTAATATCTAACCTAAACTTCCCCTGGCACAACTTAAGACCATGCCCTCTTGTCTTGCTGATAGTTGCCTGGGAGAAGACACCAACCCCCACCTGGCTACAACCTCCTTTCAGGTGGTGGTAGAGAGTGATGAGGTCTCCCCTGAGCCACCTCTTCTTCAGTCTGAACAGCCCCAGCTTCCTTAGCCTTTCCTCATACAACTTGTGCTCGAGTCCATTCACCAGCCTTGTTGCTCTTCTCTGGACCTGATCCAGGACCTCAATCTCCTTCCTCAACTGAGGGGCCCAGAACTGGACACAGTACTTGAGGTGTGGCCTCACCAGCGCTGAGTACAGGGGAAGAATCACCTCCTTGGACCTGCTGGCCACGCTGTTCCTGATACAGGCCAGGATGTCATTGGCCTTCTTGGCCACCTGGGCACACTGCTGGCTCATGTTCAGCTTCTTGTTGATCCAAACCCCCAGGTCCCTCTCCGTCTGGCTGCTCTCCAGCCACTCTGTGCCCAGCCTGTAGCGCTGCATGGGGTTGTTGTGGCCAAAGTGCAGGACCCAGCACTTGGCCGTGTTGAACCTCATCCCACTGGAATCAGCCGAACTCTCCAACCTATTCAGGTCCCTCTGCAGAGCCCTCCTGCCTTCCATCTGATCGACACTGCTCCACAACTTAGTGTCATCTGCAAATTTGCTGATGATGGACTCAATCCCCTTGTCTAAATCATCAATAAAGATATTAAACAGAACTGGGCCCAATACTGATCCCTGGGGGACACCACTAGTGACCAGCTGCCAAATGGATGCAGCACCATTCACCACCACTCTCTGGGCCTGGCCCTCCAGCCAGTTCCTAATCCAGCACAGAGTGCTCCTGTCCAAGCTGTGGGCTGACAGCTTTTTCAGGAGAATGCTGTGGGAGATGGTGTCAAAGGCCTTGCTGAAGTCCAGGTAGACTATATCCACAGCCTTCCCCTCATCCACCAGACAGGTCACCCGATCATAAAAAGAGATGAGGTTGGTCAGACAGGACCTACCCTTCCTAAACCCGTGCTGGCTGGGTCTAATCCCTTGCCCATCCTGCAGGTTCTGTGTGATTACACTGTGGATGATCTGTTCCATAACCCTGACAGGCACTGAGGTCAGGCTGACAGGCCTGTAGTTTCCCAGGTCCTCCTTCCGGCCCTTTTTGTGGATTGGTGTGACATTCACCGACTTCCAATCATCTGGGATGTCCCCAGTGAGCCAGGACTGTTGGTAGATGATAGAGAGAGGCTTGGCAAGCTCTTCTGCCAACTCTCTCATCACCCTTGGGTGGATCCCATCTGGTCCCATAGACTTGTGGGGATCCAAGCAGCTCAGTAGGTCACTGACTGTTTCCTTCTGGATTACAGGGGGGCTGTTTAGATTCTTGTCACCTTCTATAAGCTCCAGAAGCCATCTGTCCTCAGGATAACCTGTCTTACTGTTGAAAACTGAGGTAAAGAAGGTGTTAAATACCTCAGCCTTTTCTTCATCTTTGAGAACTATATTCCCACCCCTGTCCAATAAAGAATGGAGGTTTTCCTTGCCCCTCCTTTTGCTATTGATGTATCTATAGAAGGACTTTTTGTTATCCTTCACAGAGGTGGCGAGATTCAGTTCAGTTTGTGCCTTTGTCTCTCTGATTTTCTTTCTACATGACCTATATTCCTAAATTCCTCCTGAGTAGTTAGCCCTTTTTTCCATAATCAGTAGGCCCTCTTCTTAACCCTAATTTCTTTCAAAGTCTCCCAGTTCAGCCAGACCAGTTGTCTTCCCTGCCGGCTCGCCTTTCGGCACACTGGNCCGGCTCGCCTTTTGGGACACTGGGACAGCCTGCCCCTATGCTTTCAAAATTTGCTCCTTGAAGTACGACCATCACTCCTGGACCCCTTTGTTTTCAAGGGCTGTTTCCCAGGGTATACTCTGGACTAGTCTTCTGAATAGGCCAAAATCTGCCCTCCAGAAGTCCAACGTAGAGGTTTTATTGACGACCCTCCTTGTATCCCTGAGTATTGAAAACTCTATTATTTCATGATCGCTGAGTCCCAGGCGTCCACCGACTACTACATCTCCCACCAGCCCCTCTCTGTTTGTGAAAAGAAGGTCAAGGGGGGCTCCATCCCTGGTGGGCTCATTTACCAGCTGGAGCAGGAAATTATCCTCTATACACTCCAGGAATCTCCTAGACTGCCTCCTCTCTGCTGTGTGGAGTTCCCAGCAGATGTCTGGCAGGTTAAAGTCACCCACAAGAACAAGGGCCGATGATTTTGAAACATCCGCCAGCTGCTTGTAGAATAATTCATCACCCTCATCCTCTTGATTGGGTGGTCTGTAACAGACTCCCACCAGGATATCAGCCTTGTTGGCCTTCCCCCTGATTCTGATCCACAGGCACTCCACCTTATTATTGCTAACCTCAACTTCTACAGAGTCAAGAGACTCTCTAACATATAGGGCTACCCCTCCACCTCTCCTACCCTGCCTGTCCCTTCTGAAGAGCCTGTAGCCACCCATGGCAGCACTCCAGTCATGGGAGTCATCCCACCACGTTTCCATGATAGTGACTACACAATAGCTTTCCTGCTGCACGATGGCTTCCATCTCCTCTTGTTTGTTGCCCATGCTGCGTGCATTGGTGTACATGCACTTCAGCTGGGCTGCTGATTTGTCTCTTATCTTGGGTAGTCCACCCTTAGGCTCATTACTGGAGAGCCTGTTTTCAACCCCTTCCCCTTTCAAACCTAGTTTAAAGCCCTCCTTATCAGCCCTGCCAACTTATAAGCTAGAGTCCTTTTCCCCCTGTTAGATAGATGAAGCCCATCTGGTTTGGAGAGACAGGGTATGCTGAAATTTGGCCCATGGTCAAAAAACCCAAAGTTCCTCCGGTGGCACCAATCCCTTAGCTACCTATTGATGAGATAGGTTTTCCTACTCCTCTCCTCATTCAGGTCTTCTACTGCTGGAACTGAGGCGAACACCACCTGTGCTCCTGTCCCATCAACTAATTGACCCAGTGCCTTGAAGTACTTTTAAATCACCCTGGTACTTCTTCCATTAATGTCATCACTGCCAGCCTGGACTACCAACAGTGGATAATAATCTGAGGGTCGAATTAGCTGAGGGAGTCTCCTACTGATATCCCTTACCCAGGCACTGGGAAGGCAGCAGACATCCCTGTGGGATGGGTCTGGTCGACATATAGGGTCCTCGCTTCCCCTCAGAAGGGAGTCACCAACTACAACCACCCTTCTTTTTTTCTTTGTAGCTGAAGTTGTAACCTGTCTGGTAGACAGGGAGCGAACAGGAGACCTTTCAGAGAGATCTTCCTCTTGTCTGACCTCTTCCTGATTTTCTGAGTCCAGGGCCTCATATCTGTTCTCTACGGGCATCTGGGGGGATGGTGGGGGTTGGGAGGGGATTCTTTTACCCTTCCGATGAGGGATCTGTTTCCATTCCCCCCTATCCATCTGGTTTGCATCAACTGACTGATGGCAGGAGGGGCAGGGCTTCACTGCCTCCTTTTGGATTTCTTTTGTGATCAAAAGGGTGTGACTCCATGTCGTGATCCGAATTATTATTTTAATATTTTGTTTAGAGGAAATCTCAGCCTCTGCTTCAGAGACGGCGCATAGAATTGCAGACTAACACGTTTTAAAACTTAAACAAGTTACGAGGATTTATTTTTAGGGAAGGCACAGAGAATTAAGGGTTAAGGGGAACCGGTAGAGAAGAGGACAGTTCGTTACCACGTCGCTGT
>JAAWXA010000315.1:0-21928 GCA_038090715.1 Florisuga fusca | reverse complement strand
GGGGAGGGTCTTGGGGGAGGGGATCCCCTCCTTCTGGCGCTCACCGCAGAAGGTTGGCGTCCTCCATTGCTCCACGGTGAGGCCGTGGCTCTGGCACTGGGTGACGTAGGCCGCGATGGCCTTGCAGAGGGTGTCCCGGTGGCCTTTGTAGTGACAAGCGTCGAAGGCGCAATCCTCCAGGAAGGGCGCGGGGTCAAGGAGGAGGTGACAGTTCTGGAAGGGTCCCCCGGCTTTGGCGATGACCCCGCAATAACCTTCCCCGCGGTAAAGCCGTTTCTCCTCCTCGGTGCAGCTGGGGCAGTTCTTCCCGCAACCCCCCGAGCAGCCGGGGACCTCCCCGACCTTCCAGCTCTCAGCCAGTTGGGTTTCATCCGCCGCCCGCCGGCCCTCGCGGGTGACGAAGTCGTCGCTGGGGTCGCCGTTGGCGTTGCCGCAGAGGCCACAGACGGCGCCGGCATAGTCGGCGGGGAGGAGGACGCGGGCGTAGCTGTGCCAGTGGAGGACGCGGGCGTAGCTGTGCCAATCGAAACTGACACGGAGGCCGAAGGCCGTGCGGACAAAACCGTGGACGCCGCTGTAGTAGAGCTCAAATTCCCCTTTCTGGGCCATGGGCAGCTCCACGAAGGCCCCGTTGAGCTGGGGAGGGAGATGGGGTGAAGGGTTGGGTGATGGTGGTTGGGGTGGAAGGGTTGGGGGAGGGTGGCATTGGGTGGTCCAAAAGCTTGGAGGTGGGGGAGAGGTTTGGTGGAACCCAAAGGGGGAATTCCAGGGAAATGGAAATCGGTTGGGATTTGGGGGGTGTCAGTAAAATGGGTGTGAATTCCTTGAGATTTGGGGGGAGCTTTTGAAACTTGGAGGGAAATTTGAAATTTGGGGGAAACTTTTGAACCGGGAAGGATTTCAAGGGACATGCAAACTATTGGAGATCCCGGGAGAATTTCAGGGCAAAAAGCAAAAACTCCTCACAATTGGGGTCTTCTTGCAAATGGTTTTGCACAAAGTAGATTTCCAGGGAAATGCAAATTATTCAAGGTTTGGAGGTTTCTTGCAAATCAACACTAATTACTTGAGATTCTGGGTGCTTTTTGAAAAACCTTTTGCACCAGGAGGATTTCTGGGCAGATGCAAATCAGTCGAATTTGGGGCATTTTTGTCAAACCCTTACGGACAAGGAGAATTTCAGGACAAAAGGCAAATTGTTCAAAATTTGCGTGTTTTTACAAACCGGTGCAAATCCCTCAGGATTTGAGTGTTGCACAAACATTTTTGTAGGGGAAGGACTTCCAGAGAAACGCAAATTGCTCAAGATTTGGGTGCTCCTGCCAAAACCTTTTGGGTGAGGAGGATTTCCGGGCGCAGGGTTTTAGATTGAGTGGAAAATATTATTGTTCAGGGAAAAAAAGAAAAACCAAGGTGGAGCCGATGCTTTTGTGCAAAACTTTGGCCCTGAAAGCAGGGGCAGTATTGAACCTCTCCCAGATAAACTGAGTCACTTCTTGTTTTGTTGGGTTTGTTGTTTTTTTTTTTTGCAGTTGTCAGGGTGAAAGGAAACACAAACTCCTGAAGCCCCATGGGAAGCTAAAGACCTTAAGGGTTTTTTTATGGAATGTGGAAGTGTTTTTGTTGTTACTCATGGATATTACGTTATTCATAGATATTTTTTTCAGTTTGCTGGAGAGATAATAATTTTATTTTTTTTCCAGCTCAACATGAACACTTTTAAGGCTATTTGTTTTTTTTTTTTAACCGAACTTCTTGAAGTGGTTAAAATTCAGGTGTTGGGAGCCCAACCAGCTCCTCAGGGAGATGTCAGACAGAAATTGAGGCTTCCACAGAGGGGAAATGGAAAATTTGGTGGGGAAAACATCACAAAGAAAGCAGCTGGAGGTGCAAGCTGGAGACTTTGGGTAGTCACCTACCTTGACCTTGCGCGGGTGCTCCTGGCTCATGGTGATGACGTTGCCGTAGACCTCCAAGGTGAGGGTTTTGGTGAAGGAGACAGCTTTGCTGCCCCGGTTGTTGTTCTCCACCTTGACAGTGAAGGGGACCAGGTTGGGGTCCTGGGTGCAGAGGGCAGCAAACTGGTAGATGCAGGTCCCTTGGAAGTCGTACCTCACCCCGTCGAAGGTGGTGTAGTGGGGATCCCCCGTCCCGATGCAGGTGAGGTGTTTGGTGGCCTGGCAGGTGGGGACGCCGCCCACTGTCACGCATTTCTCGTGGGCTTTGCAAGGGGCTCTCCTGCAGACCACCTTCCCCCCAGCCTGGCACCGGCACCGGTTCTGGCAGCTCCCGTCCTCCCAAAACTCCTCCTGGAGCTTGTAGGAGCGGCCGTTGTGGGAGCAGCCGCAGATCTCCGCGGGGACGCAGGTGGTGTTGAGGAGGACGAGGCCCTGGTCACACTGGCAGCTCGGCTGGCAGGGCTGGGGACAGGAGGTGGGGGCTTTGGGGTCAAGGCAGGTGGCCGGGCACGCCGTCCCACAGGCCTCGAAGTGGCTGTTTTCAGGGCATCTCTGGGCTGGGGGAAGTGAACGTTGAGAAGAGGAGGTCAAAAAAACCCCAAAAGGCAACGCAAGGGCTGAGCTGAGAACTTTGCTTTGAGGGGCGTTGAGCTCCTACACTGGAGGTGTTGGAATCCCCTACAAAAGGGGCTCCAAGTCCCTGAGACACCCCCTGGGGACGGTCCTCAAGAAAACCTCAACCTAACCCAGTCCCTTACCGACACCTGACGCCAGGTGGGGTGGGTTGTGGGGTGGTAGATCCACAAGAGCACCACGACCCTTCCCTGATACTGGAGACATTGACCAAGTTGACTTCTCCAAGCAACTCGGTGGCCTGGGCAGCCATAGCCATATTTCCACGTGGACCCCTTCTCCCTCCCCCCCAAAAAAATGCTCAGGGACCCCCAGTCTGAGCTCACCACAGGCTGCCGTGTCCTGCAGATCCCCACACCCACCCTGGCAGGAGGGATCTCTCCAGCTCTCGGCCCAGTCCTCCGTGCTGGTGGCCGGAGTGCCATCGGGAAGCGTCGCCTCGTCCTCCGGGTCCTCGTTGAAGTTGCCACAGAGGCCACAGGTGGCCCCGAAATAACTGCTGGGCACGGCCACCATGATGGCCCCTTCTTCATCATAGGTCACCTGAAGCCCAAAATCCGTTTGCAGGATGGTCCGACCTTCGTTTTGGAAGATCTGGATCTTCCCGGCCTCCAAGGTGGTGGGCAGGTTGGTGACTTTGTTGTTGACCTTGATGGGGAAGGAGAAGAAGAAGGATGGAGTCCCAGTGCATGGTGGCTTTGTACAAGCCCACAACCCCCCCAAAAAACATCTTAATATCATCAGAAAGAGTAAAGCAGCCATTTCCCCCCCACATTTCATAGACCTGTTTTTAGAGGGAGAAGATCAGAACCCAAACGTGTCGTAGCTCCATCAACTTTGGACCTTAAAACCTCATTTATGTTGAGGCCACTGAGCTCTCCAGCAGGGAGGAACCTCTTGTGGCAGATCTCCATGGTTGGTGGGCAAAATGGGAACCTCATGGGAGAGTTGCACCCTTAAAAATTATCTTTTCCATGGTACCCACTCCAAAGTGATCATGGATGAATTGGAGGATCTCAGGCTGGGTCCAAACCCCTTTTTCCTTCACCACACCTTGATTTGGACAGCAGAATTTCCCAATTTTCTGTGGTTTTTGGTGGTTCCCCTCAATTTTTTTTATTTTTATTTTTTTCATTTTTTGAATTTCAGCCTCACCCACCAGGATGTTTTCTCCTCTTGGCCCAAGAGGCTTCCATCCAGAAAAACCTGGAAAAACCCACCTGGATTTTGCCTCCCTCCCCTTGGTGGATGGAGATGTTGTAGGCGTAGACGTTGACGTTGGTCACCCACTCCTTCAAATCTCCTTCTCCCTTCTTCTCCTCCACCACGAAGGGCACCAGGGTGGGGTCGTTGGCACAGGATTTGGCGATGGTGTAGGCACAGCCCCCCCGGATGTCCACGGTCATGCCGTCGAAGGTGTGGTACTGCAGGGACCTTGTCCCCAAGCAGGTCCCCATGTAGTCATGGGTGCACACGGCCTTCCCCTTCTCCATCTTGCACGTCTCCTTTGCCCGGCACTGCACCAACCGGCAGGGATCTGCAAGAAGTCATGTGACATCATTTTGGGGGGTGGGGGTGGTGGCTTTGGCACCAGAAGGGACCTTGGGGACAATGCAAGCGTTGCCGTCACCGTAGACGGTCAACCAGCACCTTCAGGTGCCTACTGAGCTCCAGCAGGGATTTATCTCCGGTGGGTTTGGCCACCTGGAACTCAGGCTTGGGTCATCTGGGTTGATCACCTGGGGACCCTCTCGTTGATTACTCAATTATAAATAATTTATTTAGAGGAAAAAATTGACTCCAAGTGGGCTCAACCACCTTAATCGTAGACTTGGTCATTTTGGTTGATCACTTGAGGCTCCTCTTGTTGATTGTTTAATTAGAAATGATTTATTTTTAGGTTATTTATAGATTAAATATTCCTCTAGGTGGGTCTGGCCACCTTAATCTTTGATTTGAACGTGTGGGTTGATTGCTTGAGGCCTCTCTCATTGATTATTATATTTCTGTAATATATGTAAATTTATAATATATTTATAATATAAAATTTCTATATAATTAATCCATTACAATAGTTATACATTAATTGTAATGATAAATGATTACTTATTTATAGATTATCCAAGTGTTCAAGCTTGGATTTGAACATCAGGGTTGATTACTTGAGGCCCCTCTCACTGATTATTTAATTATGATAATTACCTGTTAGTTTTCTCTATCATTTATATGTAATAAATCCATGACAATCCTTATATATTAATTATAATAATTAAATAATTTATTTTCAGGTTATCTAAATGTAGGGGAACCATCACAGGAGCCCACGTTGGGTTCCTCACCCCCTTTTAGACCTTCCTGTCCTCGGGCCACCTGAGAAAAGCTGAATTTGAGCCTAAAGCAGCCAAATGTGAGGGGTTGCTTTGTTTTTGGTTTTTTTTTTTCAGGAGAAGAATAAACCAAAACTCCTAAAAAAACAAACCCCAAAGAGGGGTGGGAGGAGGGCAGGGGGTGTCCGGGAGGGCGCTCACCGCTGTCGCAGACGCCCGCCGCCCCGTAGGCCTTCTGCTGCCGGATCCCCACGCTGAGCAACCCGAAGGGGGACGTGGGGTGCTCGAATTTATGGACGGCGAATTGGGGCCCCAGGGCGAGGCCGGCCCAGGCGTAGTCGGTGCCCGGGATGGGTCTCCACACCACGTTTCTCAGGGGGGTTCTGTTGACGGTCAAACCGGAAGTCTCCGAGGTCTTGGCGATCAGAAGGGCGTGGTTGTCGTAGCCCTCCAAGGCGAAGAGGCTGTAGGAGCTGCAGTAGCTGGAGACATCCGGGATGGTCATAAAAAAGGGGTCGTAGGAGATGGAGTCCTTGTCACCACCATCGGCAAAGAAAATGACCTGGATGCCAGCGTTGGCCGAGAGGGTCAAAGAGTTCAAGGCTTGGAGGCCGTAGAGCGTCGAGCGGTTGGGTCGTAGCTCCCGGACACTCTTGGTGGCCCCGTGTTGAGCTTCCAGGCGGGTGGGTTGGGAGGTGGAGACGTAGACGAGGTCGGATTGAGTCTCGAAAGGTAAGGGGGGCACGATGAAGGTGGTGCCCCAGCTGGACACGGGTTGGAGCTGTTCCACCAGGTGGTCACAGGTGGAGAACCTGGCCAAGCAAGTGTGGCCGGTGAAGACGGCCACNGGGTTATTGGGTGGGTGGGGTACTGGTAGGATGCATTATTGATGGGATGGGTTATTGATGGGATGGGTTATTGGTGGGATGGGTTATCAATTGGATGGGTTATTGGGTGGGTGGGGTATTGGTGGGATGAGTTATTGGTGGGATGAGTTATTGGTGGGATTGGTTATCAATTGGATGGGTTATTGGTGGGATGGGTTATTGATGGGATGGGTTATTGGTGGGATGGGTTATTGGTGGGATGAGTTATTGGTGGGATGAGTTATTGGTGGGATTGGTTATCAATTGGATGGGTTATTGGTGGGATGGGTTATCGGGCCGGGGGGAGAAGGGGATCAGCCACACTCAGGGGTGATGCTGAAGGACCAGGCCCAGTGCTGGGTGGCAGCCAGGGATGAAAATTGCCCAATTTTCAACCAATCCCCCCCAAACATGCCTGGGGTGGGGGAGGGCAGAATTTGGTCTCTTCTCAAGGGCTGGAGGTGGGAAATGTGACCTCTGGGCCTGGGAAAAGTCTTCTTCTGAGATGATTCCCATTTTGGAGTGAATTTTCCAGGTTCTGGTGTCTTCCCCCACCCTGTTGGTACTCACCCCACCAGAGGACAGCCCAGACCCCCAGCGCCACAGCGGCGTCGCCCCCCATGGCTCTTTGGCTGCAGAAAGTGAGAAAACGATCAAATTGGAGGAATTTTCAAAAATTCCACCTCTTTTTGCCCATGCCCCCAAATTCCGAGGTTTGTTGCACTTCTGCTCCTCCCATAATTCCACATTTTTTCCACTCAGACCCCCAAACACCCCCAAAAAGTAAGATTTTTGCCCTTGCTCCCACCCACTGTTGTGTTCTGTTGCATTCACCCCCAATTCTGTTTTTTGCACCCACACTCCAAAAATCCCCAAAATCCAGTTTTCCCCCTAAAAATCCTCCCCCAAATTGCTTTTATTGCCTTTTTTCCATTTTCTCTTTCCCTCACTTCTTTCTTTTTTCCCCTTTATTTTGCCCCATTTTTCCCTTTCCCTCCCAAATCTCCCTTTTTTCCCTTCCCCCTTTCCCTTTCCTTTTCCCTTCTCCCCCCTTTTTTCCTCCTTTACTTCCAAAATCCCTTTTTTCTCTCCCTTTTCCTTCTTCCCTCTTCCCCTTTTTCTTCTTTTTCCCCTTCCCCTCCTTTTCCCTCCCTTCCCTTTCCTCCCCTTTTTCCTCTTACTTCACCCATTTCCCCTTCTTTTTCCCTTTCCCCCTTCCCTTTCTCCCCATCTTTTCCTTTTCCCTCTTATTTCCCCTTTTCTCCCCCTTTCCCCTTCCCCCCCCTTTATTTCCCCAATCCCCTTTTTTCTCCTTTTCCTTCCCCCTTATTCCTCTAATTTCCTTTTTTTCCATTTTCCCCATCTTCCCTTTTCTCCNTTGCTTCTATTTTGATCATCTCCTGTCCCTTTCCTCCCCCACAGTAAAATCTGTGTATTTTTCAATCTTACCTGTTGATTATATAAAATCCTCCCCTTGTCCCCCCTTTTCCCCTTTCCTCACCTTTTCCTCCTTTTTTCCCATTTCTTCCCATTTTCCTTTCCCCCCCTTTCCCCTTTTCCCCCTTTTCTCTCTTTCCCCTAATCTTTTCCCCCCCTTTTTCCCCTTTTTCCCCTGAAAATCCCTTCAGAACCCCTCAAATTCCAGAACACCCCCAGGGCTGGGGGGAGGAATTTGATGAATTTCCCATTTTGAGCTCTTTCCTCCTAAAAAGAAATAAAAATCAAAATCACTCCGTTTGTACCTTTCCCCTCTCCCTACCTCTGCCTTTTTCTCCAGCCCCCAAATCCTCCGTTTTCTCCTCAAATCCTTGAAGCAAATCCCAGCCCCAACTTCTTGGTCCTCCTTTTATTCTGGGGGGGGTGGATGTGTGGGGGTGTGGGGTTTTTTTTGTGGTTTGGTTTGGGTTTTTTTTTTTCAGAAAGAGGGAAAAAATAAAATGACAAATGCAGACGCCCCCCAGGGAGAGGCCCACCCAGTGCTGTGACATCACTTTTGGCCAAAAAAGGTGAAAAATGGGGGAAAAAAACCTTGTTTTGATTTTCCCAGGTCCGGGGCAAAGGGCAGCAAAAAAAAAAGTCAGAATGACTGAAGAAGGATTTGTTTCTGCTGCTCCTTTTTTTCTATTTCTATTTTTTTCTATTTTTCCCTGTTTTATCTATTTTTCTGGTTTTATTCTCCTTTTTTTTTGTTTGTTTGTTTGTTTGTTTGTTTCTATTTTTTCTTTTTTTCTATTTTTTCCCTGTTTTTGTGTGTACAGCCCCAACCTGCCCAGGATTTTGGATTTTTTGTCTGCAAGGGGGAGAAAACACCAAATCCACACCTGGAGAGCATCCAAACCTCCAAATTCATGCCCAAAGGTGCCCAAACCCCAAAGAATTTCTGCAAATCTCCCCAAGGAGGGCACGAGAAACTTCCGTGGCTCAACTCTGATTTTATTGCTCTGGTTGGTTCATCCTCCCACGTGACTTCCTCCTCCAGGCTCAACGATGGGGTCAACGATGCCAACATTTGGATTTATCTGCGAGAAGAAACCAAGAACTCAACGGCTTTCCCCGAGCAATTCTCGCTTCTTTTTTTTTCTTTTTTTTTTTCCTTTTTTTTCTTTTTTGAGGTTTTCATCCCAAAAATCCAACTCACAACCAGCAGTTGTTGATGTCGACCACCTTGGGTGGCTCAGGGGGGACGCCCGTCACCTTGAAGTCATCCACCTGGAAGACCCAACGGCCCCGGACGCCAACGTTGGAGGTGTCGGTGATGTTGACGATGGCGTCGGTTTGGGAGCCGGGGATGTTGTAGAAGTTGGAGTCGTATCCACTATTGAAGCCGGCCTGGAAATGGGAACAAAATGGAGGCTGCAGGTGGTGAACCCCCACCCAAGGAACCAGTGAGGTGGGACAACCTCCTACTGCTGCTGGGGGGTCCCAAAAAAACGTTATGGGTGAACCTCCAACCTTCAGTCAACTTGGGGTTGTCTCCCCCCCCCAAAAAAAAAAGAAAAAAGTTTGGCTTTGATCTCCAACCTCCAACATTGTTGGCACCAAAGGATCTTGTGGACCAACCTCCAACCTTCATCATCATTGTCCTCCATCTACCAGGAGCAAACCTGGTGCTTTCACCCCAAAAACTTGTGGGTCAACCTCCGAGTTTCATCATCCTGGTCCCCAGATGGCATGGGACAACCTCCTGCCATGGCCAAACCTTCGACTTGACCAAGCCTTGACCAAACCCTCCTGCTGGGGTTGGTTTCCCCAAAAACCTCGGGCTGGGTTGAAGTCCCACCTTGGCCAAACCTGGTGTTGTCCCCCCAAAACCCACCCGTGGTCAACCTCCTCCCCCTCTTCCTCAACTCCCTTCATCCCCGAGCCCTCAGCTGATCCTTCAGCCCCACCTACATGGGCCGGGGTTCCCCCAAGCCCCGTTTCGGCGTCTCCCCCGCTGGCCTCCCCCATGGTCCACTGGATGTCCCCGTAGTTGAAGATGATGAAGGACTTCTTGGTGTCGGTGGTCAGGACGGCTTGGAAGGTGTTGCCCTGCGAGGAGGAAGGGGGAGGTGACACCAGCAGTGGTGGGGTGAGGAGATCTGCATGGGAGGTGTCAGCTTCTCGCCCTTGGAAGCCATCTTGGTCAGGCCTGGCCCATCCTCTCTGCTTGGTTTTGGCGTTTACCTCCAGACGAGAACTTTTGGGGCTCTGCCAACGCCCCGTTCTCTGCAGGAGGTGGCCAAGAGGGACAGTGTCATGGCCAAGCTGGTTTGGCACCTTTGTGACCTCAAATGTCATGAAGGCAAAAAGCCTGGATGGCGAAGACCAATGGGAAGGTGGTGGAGGCCAAGAAATGAGTTGTGAAGGTCACGGATGGAAGGTGAAGGCCATGGGCAGAACGCGAAGGCCAAGAAAGGGGCCACAAAGGCCAAGAAAGGGGCCACAAAGGCCAAGAAATACGTTGTGGGGCCCAGAAATGGGTCATGAGACCAAGAAATGGGTCACGAGACCAAGAAATAGGGTGAGGAGACCAAGGAGGGGGCGCAAAGACCGACGTAAAGTCAACTGTGAGGTCAACGGAAGGGCTGGAGGTCCAAGAGATGGATCAGGAGGACACCAAGTGGGTCATGGGAGCTCCTGAGTGGGTCCCTGGCCCTCACCTTCTCGGAGATGGAGCCGTAGTAGGCCACGTGGTCCCAGGTAGCCACGAAAGCCCAAGTGGCAGTGAAGGGGATGGTGGGGAAGTATTGGTTGATGTCCTGGGTGATGTCACCCAGCAGCTCGGGGTCGGTGGCCTCGCGGTAGAAGACGTCCCCCCCCAGGACGTTGTTGACGTCCGCCCAGAAGGGGGTGACAAAGGCGCGGCCGTCGGCCAATGGGAAGGGGTCGGGGGTGTAGTGGTCGACCTTGACCCCAAAGGAGATGACGCCGTTGTTGTTCACCTGCAGGAGACACCCAGGTCAGGTGGTGACACCCAACACCTTGACACGGGGAGGGTCCCGGCGATGGTCGCGGCCTCTGGGTGTGGGGTCCCCACCACCTTCAGGGTGGGGGGGGTGNGACCAAATGGAGTGAAAAAGGGAAAATGGAAGGAGGGTGGGGGTGGGGGTGCCATACGTAGAGGTCCTGATGCTCTTTGCCGTAGAAGGTGAAGGGCGTGGCCAAAGTCAACTTCCCAGAGGTCCCATCGTCCAGTTTGGGGTTTTTCTGGTCCCCTTGGTCCTGCCCATAGGGATAGAGCAGGGACTCTGTGGGAGGGCAGAGGTTGAGGTGTTGGGGGGGACACCAAACCCCCCCACCAAAAAAAAAACCCCAAAACCCTCGTTTTGGGGTGAAACGCAACGATTCCCGGATTTGAACATCCCCGTGGGGTGGAGTTCTGGGTTGGGGGGGGATGTGGGGTGGAAGGGAATCCCCACCCCCACCCTCCATGGAGATTTGCGGGCAAACGACACTTCCCTGCAGAGGTGACCCCATTTTGGGTGGAAAAACTGTGGATTTAGGCAAAACCCACGGTTCCAACGCTCACTTTGCTCTTGTGTGGGGATTTGAGGAAAAAAAGGGTGAAAATGGAACATTTGATTTTAATAAAGCCACCAATGGGGGGGTGGAGGAAGCTTCTCCCTTCCCACTTCCCACCTTCAAGGAGAAATGGCCACATTTGGGTGGAAAAACTGTGATTTTAGGCAAAAAAACCCAAACGCGATTCCAACACCTTTTCCTCCCGCGGGGTTTGAGGACAAATGGGTGAAAATGGAACATTTTGAGTTAATCAAATCAAGAATTGGGTTTCTTTCTCCCCTGCTTCCACCTCCCAGCAGAAATGAGGGAATTTTGGGGGGAAAACCCGGGGTTTGGGGCCGTTCCAACTCTCACCTTTTTCTCGTTCCGCGCGGGCACCACCGGCGGCTCCTGGGGGAGGGAGGGAGCAAAAGTCAATCCAGAACCCCCAAAATTCACTTTTTTTGGGTTTTTTTTAACTTACCAAGCAGCAGGAGCAGGAGGGCGGATGTGAGCGGCATCTCAGCTCCTGCAAAACCCCAAAAATCCCTAAAAATGGAAAAAAAACCCAAGGAAAGGCTCAGGAGGACAAAGGTTCCACCTGAAAAAAAAATTTTGTGGATTTTCTGGGGGGAGGTTGAGTGATTTGGGTGATTTCTGCTTTTTTATTCAACCATTTTGAAAGAATATTTTTTTTTTTCCCAAGCATTTATTATTTTCAAAGCCTTCTTAGGATCTTTGGTGTTTTTAAAGCCCTTTTAAAGAGCATTTTGATATTTTAAAAAGCATTTTCCAGAAGATCTGTTGTTTTTAAAAGCCTTTTTAAAGCACATTTATTATTTTTCCAGCCTTTTAGAGAAATTTTCTTAATTTTAAAGCCTTTTTAGAGAATATTTTCTGTTTAAAAAACATTTTTAAAGAATGTTGGTTATTTTTAAAGCAATTTTTAAAAATATTTGTTATTTTAAAAGAATACTTATTATTTATAAAACCTTAAAGAATATTAATTAATTTAAAGCATATTAATTAGGTTTTAAAGCAGATTTGTTGGGTTTTTACAGCATTGCCTGGACAGGAAAGTTTTCTTTCTCCTTGCTGAGACACAGATGAGAAAAATCCCATTTCCTGGGTGGTTTAAAACCTATTTTTGTGGTTTTTAACCCTTTCTTGTCCCATTTCACCCCAACTCATGGATCCTGCCTGCGGGAATTGCCCCCCTGGGTAAATACTGGGTGTAAAATGGAGGGTTTTGGTTAAAAAAAAAACAAACAACAAAAACACTTAAGTGGTTTTTTTGGCAGAATAAAAGGAAACTGAGGCAGCAATTTGGATACATTTATTTATTTATTTTTATTAGGACTTTTTAAATTTAAAAAATTGGGATTTGGTCACATCCTGCTGCGAATTTTAACCCCATGACCACAAAACTTTTTTTAAAAAAACCCCAATTTTAGTGGTTTTGTGGCTGAAAACAAGGGAAACTGAGGCAGGAGGATGAAATTGACCTCATTGCTTTGCTGTGTGTCCCCGGAGAGGAGGGGAAAAAGCAAAATGCAGGGGAAGGAGGACAAAATGCATCCCCGTTTCCAACCAAAATCCCCATTTTCACCCCTAAGATCCCCATTACCCCCAAATCTCCTCTTTCCAAACCAAAATCCCCATTTTCATCCCCAAAATCTCCGTTTTCACCCCCCAAAATCCCCATTTTCCCCTCAAAACCCCCATTTTAACGCCCAAAATCCCCATTTTCAACCAAAATCCCCATTTTCACCCCCCAAATCCCCGTTTCCAACCAAAATCCCCATTTTCACCCCTAAGATCCCCATTACCCCCAAATCTCCTCTTTCCAAACCAAAATCCCCANCGGGAAAACCCTGTGGAGGCTCCGTTGGGTACAAAACCCGCAAGTTCGGGGCCGTCCTGCAGCCTCTTCCCCCCCCTTCCCCCCTCCATGGCCGCTGCCGAGGGAAACTGAGGCACAGGACCCAGCGGTGAGTGGGGGGGCTGCACTTTTCTTCCTTTTTACCTTTTTTTCCCTTGAATTTTGCTTTTTTTTCCTCTTGCATTTTGCCTTTTTTTCGTCCTTTCCCCTTTTTCCCCTTCCACATTTTGGATTTTCTTCAGGTTTGTTTTTTTTTCCCTCAGTTTTTACCTTTTTTCTCACAATTTTTGTGCTTTTCCCTGCATTTTGCTTTTCCACTTACTTTTTATCTTTTTGTTTTCTTGCCGTTTGCCTTTTTTTCCCCTCTTATTTTTTTTTTTTCCTTGCCCTTTGCGTTTTTTTCCCTTTTACTTTTTTCCCTTTTTCCTTCCTTTATTTTTTGCCTTTTTCTCTTTGCACTTTTTGGGCAGATTATTTCCTCCCCCCCTCCCCAAAAATAAAAATTCTGTTTCCATAGATCTTGTTTTTTCTTTCATCACAAAAATTTGCATTTTCACAGATTTTGCCTTTTTTTCCCCCCAAATAATTCCACTCAGGTGTTTTCCCCCCCCAAAAAGAAGTGCATTTATATATTTTCAGGTGCTTTCCTCCCCACAAAAAAAGTTTTCCCATATTTTGGGTGTTTATTCCCCCAGAAATATACATATTCACAGATTTTGCCTTTTTTTCCCCAAACCCAACTTGATTTTCATATTCTCAGGTCCTCACCCCCCTCGACAAAAAACAAACAAACAAAAAAAACCCCAAAAGTGCAATTCTTCATTTTGGGCCATTTCACCCCCAAAAAAAGTTGCATCCTCACATCTTGGGGAACTTTGTAATTTAACAAAAGTGCATTTTCACAGATTTTGGGGTTTTTTTCCTTAAAATAATCTGAATTTTCTTCTTTTTGCTGTTCCCCCCAGCGATGGCGACGGGCAGGACCCGGCAGCTCCCAGCCTGGATTCTTCTCTTCTGTGGTGAGTGACATCACAACCCCAAATTTCCCCAAAAAAACCCTAAATTTCCCACGTTTAGGGTTATTTTAGAGTTTTCAGGTGCAGCAGAAAAAAACCCTTTTCTCCTCTGGTTCTATTTTCAGAAAATTTCCCTTCATTTTCCCCAGGAAAAAAAACTTTATTCCTCCTTTTGTATTTTCACCAAAAAGTCTCTTTTCCCCAAAAACATTCCTTATCACTCCCTTTTATTGTTCTTTTTTCCAAAGAGCCCTCATCACTTTTATTTTACCCAGAAAACAACCAACTTTTTATTCACTTTCTAAAGAAAAAAAGCACATTTTTTGCCCATTATAGGGGGATATTTTGAGATTTAAACATAATTACCTTTTTGGGCTCTTTTCCCCAGGAAAAAAAAAAATAAATAAAGCTCTTTTAAACTGAGGCTTTATTTCAGGGGGAAAAAAAAAAAGGTTATTGGGTTATTCCCTATTTTTATTGTGGTTTTTTTATCACTGTATTGCAATTTTTTTTTCCTTACCTTTTTTTTTTCTTTTTTTTCTTTCTGTTGGTTTTTTTTCCTTTCTTTTTTTTTTTTTTTTCCTTTTTTTTTCCTTTGTTTTTCTCTGCGGGGGGTGCAGGGCAGGGAGCAGCTTTTCCAGTCACACCCAAAACCAAAGTGGTTTTTTTGTTTGGGGGGTTTTTTTGGGTTGTTTTTTTAAAATTTTCTTTTTCTGTTTCTTTTAATTTTTAATATTTTGGGCAGAAATTTCGAAGTTCCAGTAAAAAAAAAAAAAAATTAAAAAAAAGCCAAACCAGAACAACCCCAACCCAACCCAACAAACCCCAAACCACCCCCAGGACCTCCCCCAACTCCCTTTTTCCTCTCCTTTCCCCCAGGTTTTGCCGCCGCCACGTTCCGGGGTCGGGAATTCTTCGCGGTTTTGCTCCAGAACGACGACGCCGGCACCGCCGCTGCCGCTCGCCTCCTCCTCACCTCCTACTTCAGCCCCACCCAAGTGACAGTGACCCTGAGGGGTGGCACCGCCACCGCCTCCGCCAATGTCACCCTCGGCCAAGATGAGACCTTCTCCTTCTCCATCCCCAGCACCATGGAGTTGACCGGCAGCCATCTTGCCCTCAAGGCCGTCTTGGTTCAGGCCACCCAAGAGATCTCCGTGGTCTTGGTCAACTACAAAAGTTACAGCATGGGGGCCACCACCATCTTGCCCGTGGGGAAGTTGGGCAACGAGTATTACGTGGTGACGCCCGAGGACAACAGGACCGAAGGGCTGAAGGAATTCGCGGTGGCGGCCGGGAGGTCCCCGGCCACCGTTTCCGTCCAACTCCGAGGAGAAGCCAAGTACGAGGGGAAGAAATACCCCCCCGGGTCCACCCTTTGGGTCTTCTTGAAGCCCTACCACAGCTTCCAGCTGCAGAGCAGCCACGATTTATCCGGCACCAAGGTCACCTCGGACAACGCCGTCGCTGTCTTCAGCGGCCACACCTGCGTCAAGGTCAAGGCCGGGTGCGACTTCGTGGTGGAGCAGCTCCTGCCCGTCGCCATCTGGGGGAGAACCTACGTGGTGGCCCTCAACTCCCTGCAGGCCAAGGTTGACTTCGCCTACGTGGTGGCGGCCGAGAAAGGCTCCGTCACCTCCATCCAGGGGGACCTGGGAGTCACCAGGGAGGTGGAAGCCGGGGAGGTCCAGAAGTTTGAGGTCAACCAAAAGTCGCCGCTGTACCTCAACGCTTCCGTTGGGCTCCAGGTGGTTTATTTCTTCACGGGTTCCTCCAAGATGGACCCCTTCCTCCTCACCATCCCCCCCGTCTCCACCCACTGCACCTCCTACCGTGTCAGCGCCCTGAAGGGTTACAGGAACCACGTGGCCCTCATCGCCCCCAACCACGCCGCCGGCGCCGTCACCCTCAACCAGGAGACGGAGAGGACGATCCCCTGGGAACCCATCCCCGGCACCAACTTCTCCTCAGCCCTCCTCCAAATGGCCTCAACGACGGAGATCCGGAGTGCCGAGCACCAGGAGACCCCCTTTGGCCTTCTGGTCCTTGGCTTCCAGAGCTACATCGGCTTCGGCTTCGCCGGGCTCTGTGCCACCAGTAAGTGGGGTCACCTCATGGTTGCCAAGGGGTGGGTCTTCTCCATGGGGGTCATCCATGAGTTTCATTCCCTTTTTTCCTTCTTTTCTTTTGTTTTTTTGTTTTGTTTTGTTTTGTTTTTTGGTTTTTTTGGGTTTTTTTGTTTTGTTTTCTTTTGTTTTCTTTTGTGTTTTTTTTTTTCTTTTTTTGTTTAATTTTTTATTTTTGGGGAGCAGCTTCTCCTCCCCTCACCTGTGAAGATTTGGGGTGCCCCAAGTGTGAGGTGGTNTCTTCCGATCTCAAGCCACCTGCTCCCAAGAACCCAACTCCACCTGCTGGGCTGCCGGTGGTGCCCACTACCAAACCTTCGACGGGAAAACCTTCGACTTCCTGGGCACCTGCACCTACGTCTTGAGTCAGACCTGTCACCCCGAGCCCAACCTCCCCCTCTTCAGCGTCGAGGCCAGAAAAGGGCAGTGGGATGGCCCGCAGCCGCCCCACCTCAGCTCCGTCACCGTCCGTGTCCATGACGTCACCGTCGCCGTGGTCAGGGAGGAGAAGGGGTTTGTGAGGGTAGGTGAGGAGGAGGATTGGCAGATAATGAGCAAATCCCAGGGGATGTGGCAGAATTTCAATGGAATCAGGGAGTCCAGGGTGGTCTGGGGGCTTCTCCAACCCTAACGCCTCTGCCAATGACCCTGCGTGAGTCAATGATGTGATTAACGATGGCCTCAAGGTCTTCTCCAACCCAAACGACTCTACAATTGGTCATGCACGAGTCAAAAATTCTCCTGCAGCGCCAGAAGACACCTCGAAGCTCAAACCCCTCCACTTTTTGCTCCTTTTGATGTTCTATTTTGGTTCTCATGGTTTTTTTGGGTTCTTTTTTGTCCTCCTCCAGGTGAACAACCACCGCTCCCACCTCCCCATCTCCCTGGCCAGTGGAAAGCTCCACCTGCAGCAGAAGGGCAAATCCTTCCTCCTTCAAACCGACTTCAACCTGAAGGTCCTCTACGATTGGGCCGATCGCGTGGTGGTGAAGGTCCCCGCCCTCCTCTCCGGCAAAGTCTGCGGGATGTGCGGCAATGCCAACGGCGACCCCCAGGATGATGCCCTCAAGCCCGATGGCCGCCCGGCACGGGACGTGGTGGAGCTGGGACAGAGCTGGAAGGTGACCAACGAGAGCCACTGCTGCCATGACACCTGCGAGGGGGACTGCGGCCTCTGCCCGGCAGCTGAGGAGGAAAACTACAAATTGGAGACGTCCTGCGGGTTGCTCACCCTCCAGACAGGGCCCTTCCAGAACTGCCACGGTGTTCTTGACCCCGAGGTCTACCTCAAGAACTGCATCCATGACCTCTGCCTCACCCAGGGGCTCCACGCCAAGCTCTGCCAAGCCCTGGAGGTCTACGCCGACAACTGCCAAGAGGAGGGAGTCGCCGTTTCGGATTGGAGGACGCCGGCACGTTGTCGTGAGTAGCTCCTGGTTGATGGGAAAAATCTCCTCGTTGGGTGGGCTGGGTGCTGGGACCTTAATTAGGGTGTAATTGAGGTGTAATTAAGATGTAATTAAGGCACAGTCCCACTAGTCTGTGCAGAAGGTCCAGAAAGTCCTTTGGGAATTCCCAAAGTCTCTACTGGAAGTCTGGGAAATCCATGCAGGCTCCAGGTGCAAAGGTCCAAGGAGTCCATGGACCACGGTGTCCCCTCCTCCCTGTGACCTTGGTGTCCCCCTCCTCCCCCAGCTCTCTCCTGCCCCATGAACAGCAACTACACCTCCTGTGGACCTTCTTGTCCCCCCACCCTNCCGGCGGGGGGGGTGCGGGGCGGGGCAGGAGTGCCGGGTGGAGGAGGGGATCCAAGGGTGCTACCCCAAGAGCTTCGGGACCTGCGCGGCCGTGGGCGCCACCCACTACGAGACCTTCGACGGGGGGAAGTTGACCTTCCAAGGGACCTGCCTCTACCAGTTGGTTGGCGTCTGCAAGAGGAGCCAAGACCTGGTGGACTTCCAGGTGCTGGTACAAAATGGCCGCCAGGATGAGCGTCTTCTGGGCCCCATCGCTCTTGTGGTGGTCAAAGTCTACAATAAAACCATCACCATCAGCCAGGAGCAGCCTGGGAAAATCCTGGTGGGTCCAACCTTCACGTCTCCTCCTTGCCCCAACCTCCCCGGTCCCTTTCTTCTCTCCACCTCTATTTTTTTTTTTTTTTCCTTCTGATTTGGGTAACTCTTGAGTATTTTTTCTCCAATCATCGAGATCTGGAGCTGCCAGGTTCCTTCTTCCCACCTTAATCAAGATGAGACTTAATTACCCCAATCAAAGGGTCTCCACCTCAGCTGTGGAGCTTTGGGTTCCTCCAAGCTGCTGAGGACCTCGATTTGGGGCAGATGGTGAAATCTGAAAAGTCTTCAGCTGCGTAATTTGGGAGCTGGAGGTCCTCGACGACCCGGTCAATCACGTGGTGGGGAAGCTCCAACCTTGGGTGGCGGGAAAACGTCCTTTTTGTGTGTGTGTTTTGGGGAACTTCGATGATTTTTGTCTTTCCTCTTTGGCTTCTTTTGTTCCCCAGCTCAACGCCCAGTTGGCCAACCTACCCTACCACCCCGTGGACAGGAAGATCTCCATCTCCAGAGTTGGGCTGGAAGCAGTGGTGGAAACAGACTTCGGCCTCACCGTCACCTACAACTGGCAGAGCCGCGTCACCGTGCGGGTCCCCGGCACCTTCGCCGCCGCCGTCTGCGGCCTCTGCGGGAACTTCAACGGGAACCCCCGTGATGACACGAGGACCAAGAGCGGCCGAGTGACCTCCAACCCCGACACCCTGGGGCGCAGCTGGAAGGTGACCACCACCCCGGGTTGCCTGGAGATGTCAAAGGTTGAATGTCCCTCCCGGGCGGTGGCTCAGCGGGAAGGCTCTGAGCAGGGTTGTGAGATCCTCCTCCAAGAAGAGGGTCCTCTGGGACCTTGCCATCCCCACCTGGACCCCAGGAGATACTTCCAGGACTGCCTCCGTGATTTTTGCCTCTTCCCAACCCGGGAAGATGTCATCTGCTCCATCATCGCCCACTACGCCGCTGCCTGCCAGGCCCTGGGCGTGGCCATTGGGAGGTGGAGGACGGAACAGTTCTGCAGTGAGTTCAACCAAAACCTTCATTTTTTTCATCAGGGCCCAACGTGGGGCATTTCCATTGGTTGGAGAACCTGGGTTCCACCCATGATGGGGTGGATGACCCCAAGGAGGTCACAGGTGTTTGTTGAGTTGGGTTAGTTGCTGGTAGAGTTGGGTTAATGGTTGTTGAGTGGGGTTAATGGTTGGTAGAGTTGGGTTAACACTTGGTTGAGTGAGGTTAAAGCTTGGTAGGGTTAGGTTAAGTCTTGGTAGAGTTGGGTTAATGGTTGGTCGAGTTGGGTTAACTCTTGCTAGAGTTGGGTTAACACTTGGTAGAGTTGGGTTACCTCTTGTTAGAGTTGGGTTAATGGTTGGTAGAGTTGGTTGATGGTTTATTGAGTTGGTTGATGGTTTGTTGAGTTGGTTAGTGGTTTGTTGAGTTGGTTAATGGTTTGTTTAACTCTCAGCAGAGTTGGGGGAGCGGTTGTTGAGTTCATTGTTGGTAGAGTTGGGTCAACAGTTGGGACCAAGGACCTTTAAGGTCTTCTCCAACCAGAAGTGGAGGAGCTCAGCTCCACCTCCTCACCAACCCTCTTGTCTCCTGGCAGATGTTTCCTGTCCCCCCAACAGCCACTACGAGCTCTGCTGCCAGGACTGTGCCCGGAGCTGTGGTGGCGCTGGCTCCGTCCCCGCGCGGTGCTCGGAGCGGTGCCGGGAAGGCTGTGCCTGTGACCGCGGCTTCGCCCTCAGCGGTGACCAATGTGTCCCCACCTCCCAGTGCGGGTGCCACCACCAGGACTTCTACTACAAGCTGGAGGAGACCTTCTCCCCGAGCAAAGAGGAGCAGTGTCAGTGCCGGGCCGGTGGGAGAATGGAGTGCCAAAAAATCCCCTGCCCTGGAGGTGGGGAAGGGGAAGTCATCGATGGGGACTTCCAGTGCCCGCCCGCCGCCCCGGGGACCTGCGTGGCCACCGGGGACCGCAGCTATCTGTCCTTTGATGGGGTGGCCTTCAACATCTCGGGCACCTGCTCCTACATCCTGGCGGAGACCCGCGCCGGCGCCGAGGTCCCCCCATTCGTGGTGAAGGTGGAGAAGGAGGCCCGGCAGAAGAGGAAGGTCTCCGGCATCTCCGCCTTGACCGTTGAAGTCTACGGCCTCAACTTGACCTTCAGGAGAGCCAAGAGAGGAGCTGTCATGGTGAGGTGGCTCTTCATGGTCTACCCTCTGACCATGGCCGGTGGCCAAGTCTACGGCTTCACGTTGACTTGGCCAGGAGGCCCATGGGGGGGGGGGGNGGGGGGGGGTCCACCTGGGAGAATCAGAGAGTGGGTTGGGTGGGAAGAGGATCTAGATGGTCCTTGTAGGGTGCAAAGATGGTGATGGCCAAGCCTGGGCTGCAGCCAACATCTCCAGGCTCGTGTTGACCTGGGTGCCCCTGGTGTGAGCAAGAGCTGCTTGGTGGTGGCCGTGGTTTGGGGTCCTACCATGGGAGCCCCAAAATCGATGGAGAAGAGACCTCACCCCACCTCCAAGCCACCTCCACCCCCACTTTGCCTTCCAGTTCCAAACTTGGAGCCATAAATCCACAAAAGTCTTGGTCGGAAGGTCTTCTCCTCCGTGGTCTCTTTGAGAGGGTTCCGGAAGTTCATTGAAGGCTTTCCCACCCTCTCCCTCTCCCAGGTGGACTCCGTATCCCACCACCTCCCCACCATCCTGAGCCAGGGCCGGGTCTGGGTGCAGCGCCACGGGTTGGGCGTCCTCCTCCAGACCGACTTCGGGTTGGTCGTCCACTACGACCTCCTCCAGCACGTGGCTGTCACCGTCCCCCAGCCCTTCCGGGGCCACCTCCGCGGGCTCTGCGGCAACTACAACGGGCAAGGCCACGATGACTTCCTCCTGCCCGGTGGCCAAGAGGCCCCCAGCTTGGTCGCCTTCAGCTCGGCCTGGAAGACCCCCGAGGTGTCCTGCAGCGACGAGTGCCCCGAGGACTCCTGCCCCCCCTGCACGGAGAGGAAGTTGAGGATCCTCCAGAAGCCCAACTACTGCGGCGTCCTGGTGGTCCCCAACGGTCCCTTCAGCCCCTGCCACCACCTCCTCGACCCCAACTTCTACTTCCAAAGTTGCCTCCACGACCTCTGCCTCGCCCAGGGGGACACTCAAGTCCTCTGCCAGAGCCTCCAGAGCTACGCCACCGCTTGCCAACACGCCGGGGGCGTCATCCGACCCTGGAGAAAACCCAACTTCTGCCGTAAGCCCGGAAGGGGTTTTGGGTGGGAAGGGACCTTCGGGACAATCTCTTTCCAACCAACGTGGCCAGGGGACACCTCCCACCAGACCAGGTTGTCCCAGGCCCCATCCCACCTGCCCTTCAACACTTTGAGGGATCTGTAACTTCTCTGGGCACCTCCCAGGTGAAGAATTTCTTCCTGAGGTCCCACCTAAATTTCCCCTTTTTCACCTCAAAACCCTTCCCCTCATCCCATCACTCCGGGCCCCTAGAAAATTCCTCCTCAGCTTTCCTGGACCCCCTTCAGGCCCTGGAGGTACCTACTGGAGGAATCTGGAGGTGCTTCAGGGGTCCTAAGGTCTCCCAGGAGCCTCCAAACCACCTGAATTCACTCGGTCTGTGTGACCCAGGAGGTTCTCCAGCCCTGAGGTCACCTCCATGGTCTCCTCCAGCCTCGCTCCATCACCTCCACATCCTTCTTGGGTTGGGGACCTTGATCCAACACTTCAGGCCCCGTGTTGGATCCGTCCCCAACACCCAAGTGGTTGCAGGGGTGGAGTCTTGAGAGGTTGCCCAACCCCGGCCTTGGTGGGACGTTCTCCCACCCAACTTGGTTGTTCTTCTTCTCCTTTCCACCTCCTCAGCCCTCACCTGCCCGGCCAACAGCAGCTACTCCCTCTGCACCCACCACTGCACCAACAGCTGTGGGGGGTTGGGAAATGCCACCAAGTGTCCCCAGACCTGCCTGGAAGGTTGCCAGTGCCACCAAGGGTTGGTCTTCAACGGCCACGCGTGTGTCCCACCGGAGGAGTGCGGGTGCTGGCAGGAGGGACGGTACTACCAGGTGC